>PVJX010002056.1:0-83053 GCA_004027295.1 Dolichotis patagonum | reverse complement strand
GAAATCATTCTGACTCAGTGCTCATCAGAGGTGTGCAGCTGGGCTATAGACACTGTCAAGATCAATTGAATTCAGCAGAAACAACAGAACAGTAATGTGGTGTGAGACTGTAATTGATCATGAAATAACTATAAGTTTGCTATCTCATAAATGTATTCCTACATTATAATTTGCCTCAACAAGCACATGGGAGCCAGGATTGCAAATCCCAGCTCCATGGCACAGGTCTCGCCTCACCAAACCAGGCCACCACTGGGATGTTCCTTGATGCCTTACACCATTTATTTTCATTTTTAAAGATAAAATACTGGGCAGTGAGACAGGGCTAGGTCCTCAAAGGAGCCAGTGCATAAGCTCAGATACCTAGCAACTGGGAGGGGGGATTGAGACAGACACTTTCTGCTGTGGGCCAGGCCTCAAGACAAAAGACCAAACAAATGCACTCATATCTTGAGGATTGATGCCCTAAATAGTTCCCTATCACCCTGAGAAAGCCTAGAGTCACCATCCCATCCCACTAGGGAAGAGTCACTGCTCCTTAAGAATGCCTGCTTTCTACGTGACTTGCTTCCCCATTTGTCCCTAATGTAATCAATTTTACCTGAACTATTAATCTTATTGGCTAACTATAGTTATGTCTCACCTTATGCCCATCTGCCTTGTGAGTTCCCAGTCTTCTGCTACCTTGAACCTATCTTGCCCCATGATTTTGCTCTATAAAAGTCCCAGAAAAGATAGTCCTTGGCAACCTGCTCGGGACCCCTTCTGTCTCTCTCAGACAGAAGCTTTCTTTCTCTTAATAAATATATTCCGTTGTTCCTAAAATTCATTCTTTGATTTTAGAGAACACAAACTCATAGACATAGGGAGTTTCATTCCCCTGTATCACAGGGGACACAGGGGACTCAATGGACAATTAGACTAGGAGCCATGTATGTTATACTCTGCCAAAGACTGTTTTGCCCCTATCCTGAGACTTTACAACAAACTGAGATTAAGGCAATAGACTAATTGATCTAGCAGAGGAGACTTCAAGGCAGCCCAAGGCAGACCAACATTTAGACTGTGGCATGGATACTACTGATGCTTTTAACCAGGTCTACAGTAAGAATCAGGAACTAAAATCAGAGCTTAAAAATATGAAAATTTTGCTACATGGTCAGAAGGGAAATCTTGGTGGCTGAAGAGATCAGCACTAAAAAGAAGCCAAGTACTTTGCATCAAGACAATAGAAAAGATGATTTGAAGGCATCCCATTAATCAGTCAGCCAGGCATGGTGGCCCACACCTATAATCCCCATGCTTGGGAGGCTGAGGCAGGGTGATTGCTGGGAGTTTGAAGTCAGCCTGGGCTACATAAGTGAGTTCAAGGTCAGCCTGCACTACATGGTGAGACCCTACTTCAAAAAAGAAAAAAAAAGAGAGAGTATCAGCCAAACCCCATCCTTTGTGGGCTCGAGTGTATAAGAGGGTAAACTCCTTTGAAAGAATTTGCTTTGAAAAAAAAAAGAATTTGCTTTTAGAAAAAGAAAAAACATAGAATACCTTACTCATTCAGGGCTGATTATGCCTTGGGAAGTGTTTGCCAAGTTCAGCCAATCAGGCAGTCACACGCCACTGCAGCTATGACCCAAGAAAGACAGTCTACTGTTCAAGCTGGCAGCAGAGCTTGGTATTATCCACATGGTATTGATTATTTTAATCATGCAGAATGCAAGAGTTGTAGGGTCATGGAGACTTCCACACAGATTTGAAAAAAAGGTATCTTGATTACTTTTCTCATCACTGAGACACAATTCCTAACACTCATAAGTTAAAGGAGGAAAGGTTTATTTTAACTCATAGTTTGTAGATGTTTCAGTCCATAGTTGGCTGGCTCCAAGACAGGGCAGCATGGCAGAGGAGAAACAGTCCATGGCAGGACAGGCATCAAGCAGTAAGAGTGAGCAGTTAGCCTGCCCCCCTTCTTTTCCCTCTACATTGCATCCAACCTGTAAGTCTATTGGTTGGTGACACCCACGTCCAGGCTGAGGCTTTCCATTATCCACACTCCGAACTGTGCTAAGCCAATCAGTGGACTACTTTGGTCATCATACACCCTTAATCCATATTCATGTACCCTATATCCAGCCACCTCCTAAAGGCCTACCTATAAGCACATGAGACTTTGAGGGTACATCTAGATATAAGCCATAGCAGAAGATGTTACTATTTATATTGAAAATGTTCCCCAAAGCCCCATATGCTCATAGGCAGGGCTTTTGTAAGGTGACTGAATTATGGGGGCAATATAGTTGGCTTCCTATTGGAGGTTGGGCCTGGAGCAAGTCACTGGGGGCATGACCTGTAAAGGTATATTTCCATTCCTGGCCCCTTGTATCATGTTCTACATCCTGGTCACCATGATGTGAACAACTTTCCTCCACCTAGAACCTTCCACCAAAGCCTTCCTGCCTTGGAGCTGGCCAACCATGGACTAACTACATGAGCCAAAATAAACCTTTTCTCCTTTAAATTGCTGTTGTCAGGTATTTTGTCCCAGCAATGAGAAAGTGACTAAGACAGAAGGCATAGGAGGCCAGAGGTGAAGCTATGACAGTGAAACCAAAAGTGCAACAGAGGCCCTAGGAAGTGTAGATGACAGGAATGTGGAACATCCAAGATGCAGGCAATGAGCAGAGCCAGCCCAAGAGAGAAGCCATGTGAACTGCAACTGGCAATCCCATAAGGAAGGAGCTGCCAAAGTCCTTTAGACCTTGCATCTCACTACCACCTGCCACAAGTGCTGGACATGTTGTTACAAGACTTAATGTTGGGGCTGAGGATTTAGCTCAGCGGCATAAGCACCTGTCTTGCAAGCATGTGGTCATGAGTATGATCCCCAGTACTGATAAAAAAAAGATTTAATGTTTGCCCTACTGATATTTGGCCTGTTTTGGGGGTCCAAATCTTTTCTATGCCCTTGTTTCTCCTGTTTGGAATGGGAATGTTTATCTTGTATCATAGTATGTTGGAAGCATTTAGCTTAATTTTTATCTCTATAGGGACTTACAGCTAAGATTTTGCCTTGCATCTTAGAGGAGACTTGGGACTTGGGCCTTTCAGCAATGCAGAAACTGTTAAGACTCTAGCGACTATTAGGGATTTTTATATAATGAAATAGATGTGAGTCTTTTGGGGTCCATGGGTAGAATATGATGATTAGATGTAAAATCCTCCCCTCCAAGTCTCATGCATTCAAAGGTGGGGCTTTTGGAAAGTAATTTTATCATTGGGGCACTATACTTATCAGTGGCTTACTCCATTGATGAGTTCATGCTTGATTGTGCTGTTAAAAGGTGGGACCTAGTAGAGGGTGGGTCATTGTGGAATGTGACATGGAAGAGTGTATTCTTGTCCCTGGCTCTTCTCTTCTCTCTGCTTGCTGGCTGCCATAGGTTGAGCAGCTTTCTTCTTTCATGCCTTTCTACCATCCCATTTCTACCTTCAAGATAGCCAACCATGGACTGAACCCACTGGAAACAGTGAGCCAAATAAACCTCTCTTTTTAAATTTTTATTTATTCATTTATTTATTTGGTACTAGGGATCAAACTCATGATCATGTGTGTCATGGTTTATGTCAGTGGCCTCCAGGCCTCATGTATTTGCCTTGTACATTTGTGATTGGTTCATTGTCTAGTGCTTGGATTGGTGGTGTCAGTGCTACAACCTTCTAGGGGTGGAGCCAGGATGTGATGTAATGACAGGAAGAAGGTGTGTCTCTCTTGCCGGTTTCCACCTTGTTGTTTGCAGCCGCCATGAACTGCAGCCCCGCCATGCCACCCTGCCTTGGAGCCAACTGAGTATGGACTAAAACCTCCAAAACTATAAGAAATAAACCTTTCCTTTCCCAACTTTGGGCATCAGGTATTTTGTCTCAGCAACTAGTAAAAAGTAACTAAGACATTGTGCTTGCCAGGCAGGTGCTTGTGCTGCTGAGCTAATTCCCCAGCCCTACTTCTCCTTTTTTTTTATTTTTTATTTTAAAGACAATAAAACCAAGAAAATAAAACAGAATAAAATCAATCAAAATAAACCAGAATCAGTGATACAGGACTTCCAAACTTTATGAAATCAACAATAGTTACCACAGTGCCTTTCGTATTCAAAATAGCTGCAGATACTGTCTTCGGACATATTAAAAATTAAACAGAACAGAATAGAATACAACCAATAAAAAAATGAATGCAATAAAGGACATCAAAACAAGCCAGTAGTAAATACATAGTGGCTTCCATAACATCTCTTGCTATCTTTTAAATAACAACTCATGCCATCAGAGTTAACATAAACAAATCAAAAGAAAATAAAAACCCAACCCAACAAAACAATGAAAATGATATGGTTTCTGGGTGAGGATCTCCTCTGTGTAGGGCCTGGTTCTCTCCCTCCACAGTCTGAAAATGGTGCTGACTCACTGCTCTCCTTTTTTAAATTGTGAGTGTTGGATAGTTTGTCCCAGTGATGAGAAAGTTACTAACATAGTGTTGTGTGCCTATACTCCCAGCACTTTGTGAGGCCAAGATAGAAAGATTGCAAGTTTGAACTTAGCCTGGGGGACTTTGCAAATTAGTGAGATCATGTGTTGAAATTAAATTAAATTAAATTAAAAATTAAATAGCAAAAATTAAATAGCATTACCATAGTCTCACTTTTGAGTATATATGTGAGAGACTTAAAAGCAGGCATTGAACAGATATTTGTAGACCTATGTTTATAGCAATATCATTCACATTGGCCAAAAGATGGAAGTAACCCAACTGTTCATTAACAGATGGATAGATAAACAAAATGTGGTATATACAACATGGAACATTATTCAGCCAATTTTTTGAGACAATGTCTCACAGTATAGCCACGTTTGGCCTCCAACTCTTGGTCTAATTCTCAGTCTTTCTGCCTCAGTCTCCCCAGTGCTGAGATCATAAGGGTATGCCACTGTACCCAATTCATACTCAGCCTTTATAATTTTTTTTATTCAGCCTTTAAAGGTAAGGAAAAGTTGACATATTTAATATCAATCTTAAAGTCATGCCAAGAGAACTGAATTATATACATGAGAAATATTGTATGATTCTACCTATCAGAGGTCCCTAGAACACTCTATGTCACAGAAACAGAAAATAGAGTGGTATTAGCTAGCTTTCTTGTTGTAATGCAATACCCAACACCCACAATTTAAAGGAGGAGAGGTTTAGTATGCTCAGTTTCAAACCATGAACTATAGGCTTCAAGGAGAAACACCATGGCAATATGACATGGAAGAGAAAAGCTGCTCAGTCTGTGGCAGACTGTAAACAGAGCAGAGGGCCAGAGAGGAAGTGGTAAGGAAATAGTGAGGGACCACATGTCGATCCCAAGGCCATGCCTCCATGACCCACCCAGACACACACAGAAGAGTGCTCCACCAATCCCTGGGGCATATCCCCCAATTCAATCAAGTTGATACTCCATCCTAACTGCTAAATGGGGTGGGGATAGGCATGTATGCACGTATTTATTTGTTTGTTTGTTTGTTTCTATATACAGGGGATTGAATTCAGGGCCTTCCCACTGAGCTACATTCCTCAGCCCTTTTTTATTTTTTATTTTGAGACAAAATCTTGCTAAGACCCTAAATTGCTCAGACTGGGCTCAAATTTGTGATAATTCTGTCCCACCCTCCCAAAGCATTGGGATTACAGTCATGTACCACTATACTCAGCTGGGATTGGTTGATTGATTGATTGATGCAGTACTGGAGTTGAACCCAGTGTCTTCACACTGAGCTGTATCTCCAGCCCTCTTTCTTTCAGTCCTAATTTCTTTCTTTCTTTCTATCATATATTTCAAAGGGGCTAAAACCGCCAATCATGGTGACACACACCTGTATTTCCCACTTATTTGAAAGCCTGAGGTAGGAGAATCACAAATTAGAGGCCAAATCTGAGAAATTTAATGAGAACCTGTCCTAAAATAAAAAATAAAAAGGGATAAAGGTGTAGCTCACTGGTACAGTGTCCCTAGGTTTGATAAGTTTTAAATGATACTGAGGGTTGAATCCAGGGCCTTTTCACTGAATTACAACCCAAACCATCATCATCGTCATCATTAGTGTTGTTGTTGTTATTATTTGAGGTAAGTTCTCACTAAGTGGCTAAGTTGCCCCAGCTGTGCTTGAACTTGTGATCCTCCTGTCTCAGCCGCTAAAATGGCAACTTCTGTGTTACATATTTTATGCCACAATAAAAGAAATTGTCAAACCAGACACTGGTGTTGCAATCTTGTACTCAATAGGCTGAGCTAGGAAGATGGCAAATTGGAGGCCAGCCTGACCTACATAATGAAAACTTCTCTCATACACAAAAATAAATATAGACAAGGTATGGAGGCTTACATCTGCAATTCCAGCACTAGGGAAACTGATGCAGGAGGATCACAGTTTGAGGTTAGCCTAAGCTACACAGGGAGACTCTGTCTCAAAAAATCAAAAACAAAAGAAACAAACAAAAATGTAACCGAAAGCCAGACATACCGCATCCTGATGTGATCCCACCAAGATCCTATGCCATCCTGTTTAGACTTCCAGCCTCCAAAACTCTCAAGTCTCCAAAGTCAGACTGGAGCTTCCCGCCAAAACCTGTCTGCCAACAGCCATGTGAGCAGAACTGGAAGGTCCTGCTGGGTCTCAAGATGACTGTAGCCCTGCAGTGTTATAAGTGACTCTGCCAAAAGCATCCAGCAAAACCACACTCAGGTCCTTATTCCTCAAACACTATATGAGAAAACAAATATTTAAGTTGCTTTTTAAAAAAGCATTATAAAGCATGGCTCAGTGATCCATGTCTGTAATCCCAACATTTTGAGAAGTCGAGGCTGGAGGATCATGAATTAGAGGTCAGTCTGGGCAGCTTAGTGAGGCCTTGTCTTAAAATAAAAAAATAAAGAGGACCGAGGGTGTAACTTAGTGTAAGAGCCCTTGGTAAAATTCTCAGTATCCACAACACTTCTCCTCAGAATAAAGCATTATGAAAATGAAAATTAAAGTCAGGCAAAATGCTACAGGCCTGTAATTCCAGCACTCTGGGAGGCTAAAGCAAATCATAAATTCAAGCCTAGCCTGGGGAACATAGTGGTTTACCAAGACCTTGTCTTCAAATAAAAAAAGTAAAAGAGACATATCTGAAATGTAGCTCAGTGTAAAGGTCTTGTTGTGTTCAATCCCTAGCACTAAAAAAAAAAGTAAATGTGTTTTTTTTAAATAAATAAACACACAAGCCTGGAATCTAATCACTCTGTGAGGCTGAGGCATGAGGATCTCTAATTTAACCCAGCCTTGGCAACTAAGCAAGATTCTATCTCAATATAGTAACAAAGGGGCTGGTGCTGTAACTCAGTGCGAAAGCCCTGAGTTCAATCCCATAAACCAAGCAACAACAACAACAATTGCTAAATAAATAAGTTGGGCACAGTGGCATATGCTTGAGTCTTCAGCTACTTGGGAGGATGAGGCAGGAGTATTGCTTGAACCCAGGAGAGCAAGGCCAGTCTAGGAAACATATTGAGATTTCGATCTCAAAAAATTTTCAAAAAAAAGACAATTACACTTTATCAAAAGTTTTTTGTTTGTTTTTTGTTTCATTTTTTGAGACAGGGTCTTGCTATATACTTCAGGCTGGCCTTAGATTCATGGCAATCCTCCTGCCACAACATCCTGAATGCAGGGATTACAGGTGTGTACCACCATGCCAGGCTAGATTCATCAAAATTTGAAACTTTTGTGTATCAAAGTACATTATTCAGAAAGTGAAGACAGTTTACATAATAAGAAATATTTGCAAGTAACTCACACAATGCTCCTACAGTTCAACAACAAAGAGATTATCAACTTTATTTATTTATTTATTTATTTATTTATGTTTGCAGTACTGGGAACTGAACCCAAGGTCTTTTGCATACTAGTTAAACTCATTACCACTGAGCTACACCCTCAGTCCAAGCAACCTGGTTTAGAAATACACAGAACTATGGATGTAGCTCAGCGTGTTCAATCCCCAGTATCGTTAAACAAATAAACCTTTTAAGAATGTGACAGACTCACAATAATGGAGAAATGATACCTGTAATTCCAGCCCCTAGGAGGCTGAAACAGGAGGGTTACCACCAGTTTGAGGCTAGCCTGTCCTACATAACTTCAATGCCAGGCTGAACTACATGGCGAGACCCTGTCTCAAAAAATAAACAGGGGCTGGAGGTATAGCTCAGTGGCATAGTGCCTGCCTGGCAAGCAAGAGATCCTAAATTCAACTCCTGGTTTATAAATAAATAAATAAATAAATACATACATACATACATACACTCAGAGCCCTGGGTTCAATCCTGGGCACACACGTGCACATGCACACAGTGCATTGAACTGGTCATGGTGGCATGTGCCTGTAATCTCAGCACTCAGGAAACTGAGGCAGGAGGATTGCCTCTAGTTCAAGGCCAGTTTGGGCTACACAGTGAGTTCAAAGCTAGCCTAAACTACATAGTAAGACTCTGCCTCTAAAAAACAAATGAAACACAAAACCAAAAAAAGTGCATTATTTCTATCAAGGATTCAGATAGCACCTCTTATTATAACTAAGTTAATTAAATGAAGGGAAAAAATAAAAATACACAAGAGAGCTGAAGATGTAGGTCAGTGGCAGAACACTTAACTAGCCTGTAGTTGGAGCCTCTAGACTTGATTTCCAGCACAGAAAAAAAAATTGCCAAAGGTTTTCAATAGACATTTACCCAAAGAATTCATACAAATCACCAATAAGTACATTAAAAAATCCAACATAATTAGTCATCAAGGAAATATAAAGCATAACCACAACAAGATACCACTCCATACCTACTAGGATGACTATAATGATTTGTAAAAAGCAACAGAAAATAACAAATGTGGATGTGGAGAAATTGGAACTCTTGTATGTTGATGATAGAAATGTAAAATGGTACATACAATGTGGAAGATAGTTTGGCAGTTCCCCCAAAAATTAAACATAAATTTACCATACATTCTAGCTATTTAACTTCTAGTCATAAACCAAAAAAAATTGAAAACAGATACTCAAACAGATACTTATATATAAATATTTATTGCAGAATTATTCACTAAAAAAGTGGGAATAACCCAAATGTCCATCAATAGATAAATGGATAAACTAAATCTGGTCTATTCACATGATGAAATATTACTTAGACATAAAAAAGGAATTAAGTGGCAGACATGATGCACTGAACTATATCTCCAGCCCTTTTTTATTTTTTGTTGTTTATTTTGAGAGAAAATTTTGTTAGTTGCCTAGCCTTGGCTCAAACTCTCAATCTTCCTGCTTTAAACAACCAGAGTGCTAAAATTACAGACCTATGTCACCACCCCTGGATTGATGTGGTCAAACATAAATTCATTCACTCATTTAATTAATTAATTAATTAATTTGAGAGAGGGCCTTGCTATGTGTTAGGGACCACAAATTCAGTGACCAGTTTTGCATATTTCCCTATGGGATAAAAGGAAAATTTGGGATTATTGGTACTACCCATCTGAGATTTCTCATTGACTCTTCTTAGCACAAAATCATCTACACCTTCTTAAGTCATCTCAGGATTATACTCGAGGATAAGATAGTACTAAGCATAAAATCATCTATGCCTTCTTAAACTATCACAGGATTATATTCAAAGTCAAGATACTTCTAAACATAAGATTATCTACGCCCTCTGGAGTCAAATCTTGGATGAATTGTAATCTTTTGCTAGCCCCACATATCGCTGTATACAGCTAGTAAGTAGTGGCTGCTTTGGGAGTGAAGAGATCGGATCCAGAGACATTGACTTCCCAAGAATTGTTGGAATATGATACTTGCCTCTGTTTTTTACTTTTCTCACCACTTTCTTGAGACAGACAATCAGAACTCTTGGCCTGGTTCCCAATATTGACAATCATGACTCTTAGCTGGGTTCCTGAAAGCTATGCAGTTCAGGCTGGCCTTCAGCTCACTATGTAGCCCAGGCTGGCCTCAAATGCACAGCATCTTCTTGCCTCAGCCTCCTGAATACTGAGATTATAGATGTGCGCTGCCGTGCCTGGCAGCATGCTTATGCTTCTAGAACAATACATAAGGCCTCAGTGTTTTTGTCACTTTCTTCAATTCTTGAACAAAATACTTGACATTTGCAGTTTAAAGCAGGAATGGGTTATTTTGGCCTGTAGTTTGTACAGATTTCAGTCTGTAGTCAGCTGGCTCCAAAGCAGTGTGGCATGGCAGATGGACATGGCAGAGGAAAAGTTGCTCACTTTGTGGCAGCCTGGAATCAGAGAGTAAAGGGAGGAGCCTGGAAGACAGATGTACCCTTCCGAGTCACCCGAGAGTGGCCAGCCTCTTCCAACCAGCCCCACAGCAGCAAAGAAGTGATGGTGCTCTCATAGTCCAGCCTCCTTCCAGACACGTTGGCTGTATGCAATGATTGCCTTCATGGTGGGGATTTATGTAGGTAACATGTATATAAAACACCTTACTTCTTTCTACATGCCTTTCCCCTAACCCTTTTTTCCTCTCTCCATCTCTTGGTCCCCTTCTTATCTGCAAAAAAATCTATCTCCCTGTTTCCTATATGAAAAGTTCTTGCCCTAGTATAAATTACTATACAATTATGGCGGTGGTCTAATGTGGCGGAACACCAAAGAGGGAATGTTTACCACTTCCTGCTTCTTCTTCAGCCCCTAATTACAACTCCTTTTCCTGTTTGCACGCACAGAGAATTCCAATTGGTTCCTCACATGTCATCAATATCTGCCCCATGTGTCACTTCAATCAGAGGTCATTATAACCCTCCTCTGCCTCTCTGTATCTGGTCGAAGGAGACAGCCCAAATGCCATGGGTTGTGTGCTCCTTTCCACATCCTCAATTTAATAAACCTGTTCATTTTGTACTTTTTGATTCTCTATTGTGCCAGAATACTTTAACACTATTATCTATTTTTTTATTTCGTTCTTTGATTTATGGTATTTATACTTTGGGTTTCTTATGTAACCATGAGATATCTAAGCTTGTATGTCTGATTTATTTCATTTAACATTATAGTCTCAAGGTATATCTATTTTCCTACAAATTACTTGTGTATCCTTCTTTACAGCAGAGTAGTATTCCATTTTGTATTACATTTCTTTATCTACTCACTGGCACATTGACACATAGGCTGCTTCCAAGATTTTGTTATGAATTTTGCTGCTGTACACATGGGCATGCATGTATCACTGTAATATGAAGTAGTTAACTCTTGATACCTAGAAGAGGAATAGCTGGGTCAAGTAGAATTTCTAGTTTTTTGTTTTGAGGATTCTTCATATTGATTTTCATAGTTGTAGAGTTTGTATTCCCACCAATAATATATAAGGGTTTTTTTCTCTGTAGCCTCGCCAGTATTTGTTATTATGATTTCTTGATGATAGATATTCTTTCTGGAGTAAGATGGGATTTCAGTGTTGCTTTAATTTATACTTCTCTAATGAGCCGAGATGTTGAACACTTTTCTATGCATTTATTGGTCATTTGTAATTCTTCATCAGAAAAGTGTCTGTTCATTTCAGTTGCCTTTTTTTGACTCTTTTATTTGAGAGGGAGCTTATGTTTCTGTGTTCTTAATATATTCTAGATTTTAGTCATTTATCTGAGAAATAGCCAGCAAAAATTTTTCCCATTCTGTAGGTTTTGTGTTCACTCTCTTAGTTGTTTCCTTTGCTATGAAGACAGTCTTTAATTTGATGTTATCCTATTTGTTAGTTTTTGATATTATTTCTTGTGTGATTGAGGTTCTGTTCAGAAAGTCTTTGCCTGTGCCTATGTCTTCAAGAGTTTTATCTATTTCATCTTCCAGCAAACAGTTTCTGCTTTAATATTTAGCTATTTGATCCACTTTGATTTTAATTTGGTACATAGTAAGAATATCGGTCTAGCTTCACTCTTCTGCATGTGGATAGCCAGCTTTCCCAGTACTGTTTGCTAAAGAGATGTTTTTTAATTTATCTTTCTCCATGGTAAGTTTTTGGCCCTTTATCAAAGATCAGACAGCTGAATTGCGAGGTTGTTTCTGCATCCACTATTATGCTCTGTTGATTCGTATTTGTTTTTGAGCTAGTATCAGGCTGGTTTTTATATGATAGCTTTGTAATACCACTTGAAATTTAGGACTATGGTACCTTCCACTTGCTTTTGTTGCCCAGGATTGCTTTTACTATTCTGGGTCTCTTCTGATTTCAAATGAATTTTAAGGTTTTTTTCTCTAGTTCTATGCAGAATGCTGTTGGAATTTTGATTGGGATTGCATAAAATCTATGTGTCACTTTTGGAACTATGGCCATTTTGACAAGGTTCATTCTGCCTATCCAGGAACAGAGGATGTCTTTATTTTCTGACATCTACTTCAATCTCTGTTTTCAAAGTGTGCAGATAGTTTTCACTTACCGGGTCTTTTGCTTCTTTGGTTAGGTTAATTTCTGGGTTTTTGTTTGTTTTTGTTTTTGTTTGCTCTTTTTGAGACAGGGTTTCCTTATGCAGTTCAGGCTAGCCTTGAACTCCCTTGTAGTCCAGGCTGGCCTGGAACTAACAGCAGGACTCTTGCTTCAGCTTCCTGAGTGCTGGAATTACAGGCATGCGCCACCACCTCCAGCATCTGCCTAGGTTAACTGCTAAGTAGATGATTTTTCTTAATGCTATTGTGAATAGTATTATTTTTCTAATTTCTTTCTCAGTGAGTTTATTATTGGTATACAAGAACACTATTGATTTTTGTGTGCTAATTTTGTATTCTGCCATCTTGCTGAATTTGGTTATTAATTCTAGGAGACTTTTGGTTGAATTTTTTGGTCTTTTATATTAAAAAAGTCATGTCATCTGCAAATAATGGTAATTTGACTTCTTTCTTTCCTATATGTATCCCTTTTCTTTCTTTCTTGTGCCTCATTGTTCTGGTTAATGCTTCAAATATTATGTTGAACAGGAGTAGTGATAGTGAACATTCTCATCTTGTACCTGATTTTAGAGGAGAAGCTTTCAGTTTTTCCCCATTCAATATAATGTTGGTCATTGGTTTGACAGAAAAGGTTTTATCAGATTGCGATAAGGTCCTTTATGTCTGTTTTCAGGATTTTTATCATGAATGACTATTTGATTTTGTCAAGGGCTTTTTCCTCTTTTCTTTCTTCTTTCTTTTCTTTCTTTCTTTCTTTCTTTCTTTCTTTCTTTCTTTCTTTCTTTCTTTCTTTCTTTCTTTCCATCTTGCTATGTGTTGCAGCCTGTCCTTGAATTTATAGAGCTCCTCCTGCCTCAGATTTCCAAGTGTTGAGATTGTAAGTGTAGGCCACCATGTCTGGCTTCAAAGACTTTTTATACATCTAGTGAGATTGATTTGTTTGTTTGTTTTGTGCCATACTAAGGATTCAATCTAGAGCTTCCTGCATGGTAGGCAAGTGCTCTGCCTGTGAGCTACATCTTTTTCATTTTATTCTGACAAGCTTTTGGTAAATTGCCCAGACTGTCCTTGAATGTATGATCCTCCTAACTCATTATGGCCCTAAGTATCTGGGATTACAGGTATATATGAGGATGATAACTTTACTTCCTTTAAGAAAGGAAAGGAAAAAAAAGGAAAGGAAAATTGAAGCTGAAAGAGATCAAACTAGGATTCAATCTCATAACCAGTAACTAATGGAGTCAAATTTTAAACCTTGATTTTAAAATTCAAATACAGTATCTTTTTACACAGAAAGAAAGTAGACATTTTTACTTACTTCAACAAATGATTGTTATGCTATTACTTTTCTAAGAACTGGTGTCAATAAAAACAAGACACCTTGTGGATGGTAGGGACAAAATGCACACTTGTTTTTTTGGAGAACAGGCACAGTAGTACCCACTTATGGGGCACTGAGATCTGGAGAGAACTTAGGGTACTTAGGAGGACCCATAACTCTCTCAAGCAATGAAAGTTTCTTTCTCGAGAACAGTAGGAAAAGACCAGCTCCTCTCACATGCTGTGTGACCTTAATGTCCTTTTAGCTCTGTCATTCACCTATACAACTGTAATAACATACTTGTAGTTGTGAGAAAGAAATGGGAAAATGACTATACTCATTAACACTTAAACAAACATACTTAAACAAAAAAACCAAATGTAATTTTAAAAGTATAATTTAAATGTAATTTAAAAAGTAAAAAAAAAAAAACCTGGTGTGGTGGAACACACCTGTCATCCCAGCACTCTGGAGGCTGAGGCAGGAAGATCACTGCCAGATTGAGGTTAGCCAGAGGTACATAGTGAGTTTAAGGTTAGCCTGAAATACATAGCAAGACCTTGTCTCAAAAAAATAAAAATAAATCTGGGTGTGGTGGCACACACCAGTAATCTCAACACTCGGGAGGCTGAAACAAGAGGGTCACCCTGAGTTCAAGGTCAACCTGGGTTACATAGTGAGACTCTGTCCCAAAACAAACAAACAAGCAGAAAAATCCATTATATGATACTCCGGGAGGCTGAGGCAGGAAGATGGCAGATTTAAGCCCAATTTGGGCAACTTAGTGAGACTCTCTCAAAATGAAAAATCAAAAGGTCTAGAGATGTAGTTCAATGTGAAGGCCCTGGGTTCAATCCCTAGGGCTGCAAAAAAGAAAAAAAATAAACTCTTAAATGTATAGGTTTACAGTGGACTCTCAAGTTACACCTGGACAGACATATGAACAACTTGGGTTAAGATTGGAATTTCAGGTTTAACTTATAACCAAAGTCTTAAGTTACAACCCAAAGGCCAGTCACTTGTGTGGTTGTAAATAAGAACTCAAGATGCCAGAAAAGCAGAGGGAAGCATATGTCAGTGTTAGACTGAGCTCAGATGTGCATGTTTGTGGATGTGATTTCAGTCAGTGCTTTATCTAATCACTCTGCTTGCTGCTGACCCCAAAAAGCTAGAGAAGAAGCTAAGGAAAGAAAGGGAAGGTAAACAAAGCAAACAATCACAATTGAAAAGAACAGTGTTAAAGAAAAGGTAGAAACAGATAACCTCGGACCAGTTATTTTATTTTATTCTATTTCATTTATTTGAGATAAGGTCTCACTGTATAGTTCAGGATGGCCTTGAACTCACTGTCTAGTGCAGGCTGGCCTTAAACCTCCTCCTGCCTCAACCTCCTGAGTGCTGGAATTATAGGTGTGTGCCATCACGCCTGGCTAGACCAGTTTTTAATTCTGACACCTAGTGAGCCAGAAGCAGGTCTTAGTGGGCTTTCCCAAGGAGAGAAAGGACACCACAGAGCCAGATCCCTAAGGTCCTTCTGAAAGAGGACTTTGCTTCCAAACAATAACCAACTCCATTTCATCCTCCCTTCCTGCAAGCCAAAGATGTCAACTCGAATGGTGAGTACAGTATGAAATTGTTTCTGGTAAACCACACACATTTTATAACTTTTCAGTGAATACTCTAGGAAAATTATTGGTGTTTCTGGTAAATTACGCACATTATACAACTTTTTTTTAGGAAAAGGTTAGATAATGGGAGTTTTGGGAGGTTTGGAACATGTTATAGAATATGTTATGGACATTTCCATTATTTCTTTTGAAAAAAAGTCTTGACTTTTCAATTTTTTTTTTTAATCGGTACTAGGGATCGAACTCACGACTGCCTGCTTGCAAAGCAGGCGCTTATGCCGCTGAGCTAAATCCCCAGCCCCAACTTTTCAATTTTTTCCAACCAGCCCTTGCAACTGAATTGAGTTTGTAAGTCAAGGGTCCACTATATTTAGTTTACAGTGAATTTAGCCAATTTTTTCACACTTTTATTTATTTATTTATTTATTTATTTGAGGGTCTCATTATGTAGCTCAGGCTGGCCTTGAACTCACTAGGTAGTCCCAGCTGACCTCAAACTCAGAGAAATCTTCCTGTTTCACCCTACCCAGTGCTGGGATTACAAGTATGTGCCAGTCTGCCCAGTTCTGTTCACATTTTTAAATCAACCCCATCATAGTCTTTTTTTTTTTTTTTTTTTTTGTACTGGGGATTGAACTCAGAACTTCACGCTTGCCAGGCAGGCGCTTAAGCCACGGAGCTAACTCCCCGGCCAAACCCCATCACAGTCTGACCAAAGTCTAACCTCTACATAAGAGTGGCTGGGGCTCCTCAGACTCAGGCTAAACTGCAATTATTTTGGTTACAGAAACTTCCCCTCCCCCCATCTCATTCTTAGGGACTTGTATCTGATTGCTCCAAATGGGACCAGGTCAGCCAATCTCAGTAACCACAAAGTCTGGAGCAGGCCTGGAGTAACTGATCATGTATTGTGGAGAATATTAGGGTTGCATTTGCCCACCTATATGCCTTAAGGGAATTCAATTTTATTCAATAGGCCCCGAGGATTTGTTAGACAAAGACAAAACCTACATAGTCCCTGAGGCACCTGGGTGAGACAGGCACACAAACATAATTATAGTACAGCCTTAACTCCTGTGGGAACAGAACATCAACAGGGGGTCAGAAGTGGAAATACTGGGCCCAGTTATTCTTGGTAGTCTTAAGATTATTTTACTACTCCTTACCATTTCCAGGCCTTACCAGACACCCAGAATAGACACCCAATATGTTGTCTATATGTTGCTTAGTAATGTATGATTGGACCAACTCAGAAGAAAGGGCCACATTTTCTTTTCTTTTTTTTTTTTTTTTTTTTGAGGCAGAGTCTTACCATGTCATGCGGGCTGCCCTTGAAGTGACTTACATAGCCCAGCAACTCACAGCAATCTTTCTGCCGCAGCCTCCTGAGTGCTGGAATTACAGATGTGCGCCATCACACCCAGCCACATTTGCCTTTGCTAATCTCTCCTGCCAGCCAGTAAACCTGTTCCCCTTTAATGCCCAGTTGCAATGTCATCTTCTCTGTGATATCTCTGTGAACTTGAGGCCAGGTTGGTTTTTTTTTTGTTGTTGTTGTTGTTTTTTACTTTTCATAGTGCTTTATCCCACAAATATTCACTTGGCAAATTCTGTGGTTTGTTTGTATTTATTTATTTATTTTGTCTTTTTGAGACAGGGTCTCACTATGCAGTTCAGGCTGGCCTTGAGCTTTGTAGCTCAGGCTGGTCTTGAACTTGCAACAATCCTCCTGCTTCAGCTTCCCAAGTGCTGAGATTACAGGCTTGTGCCACCATGCCCAGCTGCAAATTCTGTTCTGTTCCTGAAGACAGTTATACAACTTGGCCTTAGTTCTAAGAGCTATACCCACTGAGGAAGGAGACCAGTAGCAGGTGTTAAATTGGTAGTAGTTACACCACGGTGTAAATATTCCCTGAAGGAGCTTCAGAAGATACCTTTGGGGTCTTTTTAGTCCATCCTCTTCTTTGTAAAATGCCTACCCACCCAGGGGTAAGGCTTGGAAACCACGGTGGTGTTATGTGTCTTAGCTTCCTACCACTAGCTAATTGGCCCAGGGAGAATATCTGATTGCAGGTGGGCCAATTGAATTCTGTATCCCACAAATTTGTCGTCAAGTTTCAAAAGTAGAGAGGGCTTTGAAGCAACCAGGCAGAGGCCAATTGAGCTGAGAGTCCTAGAGACAGGGAAGCAGGGAAAGATGAGGGTTCGCACCTATGGAGGCCAGAAAATACTCCCATTTCTCTTTACAGTCACTTCCCTATTTTGCTTAAAGGAAGTTTCGTTTTTGCAGTTGTCAATTTGGTACTGGGGGTTGAATCCAGTACCAAATGGGGGTTGAGCATTCGTACTGAGCTTTCACTCACCTTTTATTTTACTTGATCTTATTTTTAAGACAAGGTCTTGATAAATTGCCAAGGCTGGGCTTAAATTTTCAGTCCTTCTGTCTCAGCCTTCCAGAGTGCTGAGATTATAGGCAAGTGTCACCATGCCTGGCTTTAAAGGAGGTTTTAGATATCATCACAATGGCTCCAGCTAAAGCAGGCATTGCCAGGAAGGCCCTACCTGGACTGGTGTGAAAAGACAGAAGGGACCAGGCAGATCAGGCCAGGTGTTGGAGTTGGGGTTGAGCAAAAGATGAAGAAAAAGAATCTAAAGAAAGGTAGCAGGACAGAAAAAAGTCAGGAGATGGGATCTGCATGAATAAGGTGCAAAGAAAAGAGGCCATGAAATGTGATCAAGGTCTGGGTTATACAAGACCTCCTTGTAAGTCATATTGAAAATCTACAACTTACAAATTACATAGATCTTAAATCTGGACATGGTAATGCATACCTATAATACCAGTACTGGGGAGGTTGAAGCAGGAGAATTGTGATTGTAAGGCCAGGCTGGGCTACATAGTGAGGTCAAAACCCGGTTACACAGCGAGTGCATGCCTCAAAACACACACATAAAGAAAAGAAAAAAATGCCAATAGTCAAGATTCAATGTAATCTTTAAGGTTGAGGGATTATCACTGATTCAGCACGATTTTTGTTTGTTTTTGAAACAAGGTCTCCCTATGTAATTCAGCCTGGACTTGAACGTACTATGTACCCCGGGCTGGCTTCAGGCTTGTAGTGACTCTTGCTTCAGCTTCCTGAGTGCTGGGACTACAGCTGTGCACCACCATGTCTGGCTTAGCACGCAATGAGTTGTTAACATATGGCCCACTGCTTCCCCTGCCTGGCTATGTACACGGTTTAACCTTTTAGGGACCATTGAGAATTTAAGACCCTTTATCACCAAAATGTATAAACTAAGATCTTAGAGTTGCAGACATGCGTGAAGACACTGAACATGTGTGCCAACTTTGATATGTCTGGACAATCTAATGTGTACAGGATTCAAAAGAGGGTAAAGAGCTGTAAGAGTTAAGAACCTTAGTAGTCAGTTGTAGTGATTTCAGCGGAGCAGGTGAATTGCAAGTTCAAAGGCAGCCTGGGAAATTTAGTGAGCTCCCATTTCAAAATTTAAAATTTCAAAATTTAAAAAGGAAGGAGTAGTAGAAGGAAGTTGAAGTTGCAGCCCAGTGATAGAGTACGGGTTTAAGATGTATGAAGCTTTGGGCTCCATACCCAGTATCTGGTTTGGGGAGTATGAGAGGACTGCTGGACTCCAGAAAAATGTTTTCACAGTTGGATCTGAGATTTACAAATACTATCACTGGAGACTCAATACTATTATTGTTATTATTATTTTTTATTTTTGTTTTTGTTTTTTGGGGGACAGGGTCTCACTATGTAGTTTAAACTGACCTTGAACTCACTAACTCAGTATGTAGCCCAGGTTGGCCTTGAACTCATGATGATCCTCCTGCCTCAGCCTGCCAAGTGCTGGGTTTACAGACATCTGCTACCATGCCCAGTTCAACATTATTATTATTATTATTATTATTATTATTATTATTTTGTTTGTTTTTGAGACAGAGTCTCGCTGTGCAGTTCAGGCTGACCCTGAACTCACTATGTAGCCAAGGCTGGCCTCAAACTCATGGTGAAACTCCTGCCTCCACCTTCCAAGTGCTGAAATTACAGGCCTGTGATCTCACCACTGGGTGTGGTGGAGCACTCCTGTAATCCCAGGAGTATTGTACTTGGGAGGCTGAGATAGGAGGATCACCATGAGTTTGAGGCCAGCCTGGGAGACAAGCAAAGAGTTCACAAAGGGAGGCAGCAGCTGCCTATGAAGGCTGTGGGAGGCTGAGCAAAAGTCAACCTACCGGACACTGTAGTGAATTCCTATAATCCCAGCACTTTGACAGCCTGAGGAAGGAGAATCCCAAGTTTGAGTGAACAATTTAGGGAGACTTTGTCTCAAGAAAAAAAAAAAGAAATGGAGGTTGGGGAACATAGCTCAGTGCAAAGGCCCAGGGTTCAAACAAATAAGGTAATAAACAAATAAACAAGCAAATGTTAAAAGCCTTAATCAGGGCATGTAGTACTTACACATCATGGAAGGAAAACCGAACAAGAAAAGTGAAAAAATGAAAATGGAGTGTGGCTGGCTAGAGGATGGGGGCAGATCAGGAGCATATAAGAGAAATCTGTTGAAGTTTGTGAAGCATCTTGCCTCCTGCTCAAGCAACCTTAATCCCAGGACTATACAGAGGGGGCTTCCTCATCCCTTATCAGTCCAAACAGATCTGTTGGAGACCACCAGGCCACTCCCGCTCCTCTGGAAAGAAGATGCTGTCCTCCAAAGTAGCACCTTCATTAGGCCATTGAGTGAGTGACCACAGGCCAAACACTCCCTGGGGTGCTGGCAATATGGACCCCATGAGCCTCTTTCTTGAGGGGAGAGCAGGGACTCTGCATGCACTGTCCCTGTAACTGAATGACCTCAATGTTAACTTCTCAGGACCCCAGCTTACTCACCTGTTGCAAGTGAGCTCATTTTGGTATCACAGGACTGTTGAGAGAACACTTCAAAGGGTGGACATAGGGCCTGGCTCAGTGCCTGTCAGGTGTTTGGGTTGAGTGTAGAATTCTGGTCCCAACAAAAATCAGTCATTGTCATCAGAGGCTTAGCCTGAAATATTACAAGTTAAACCATGTGGAAGAGCTAGTAACAAAGCCTCTGATGCTTCAGCACACTGAGATAAAAGGTGGGTGAGGCAGATTCCTCCCAGGAGTGCAGCTGAGGGAACCACAGTGCAGAGAGGGCAATAAAACAAAAAGCCAGGCAGGTGCATTGACATATACCTGCCATTATGGCCACTAAGGAGGCAGATGCAGAGGACTTGCTCAAGCCTGAAGGCGATCTGGGCAATGTGGTGAGCTTGTCTCTGAAAAAGAAAAAACAACAAAACTCACCTAGGTGAGGATGAACTTTTTTATATCTCAGTTCATGCAGTCCTTGTAAACTCCATGAAGTGAAGTTTGTTTTATTTATATTTATGCTACTTTCAAAACAATTTTAAACTCACAGCAAAATTGGCCAAAAGGTCAAGAGCTCCCATCCCCACACAAAGGCCTCCCCCATTATCAACATCCCATGCCAGAATGGTATTGTGTTACCTTGTTAAAAAATGTTGTTTTTAGTGCTAGGGAGTAAACCCAGGACATGGCACATGCTACCTGGGACAGCCAGCACTGTTTGATTTGTTACAGTCCATGAACTTACACTGACACAGCACTAATGTAGCCAAAGTCCATAGTCTACATTAGGGTTCATCCTTGTGTTGTACTTGCCGTGAGTGTTGACAAGTGTGTAATGACATGTATAATTTTACTTTCCAATAGAATTTTATTTTCATTAAAATAATACATGCTCAGGGACTCTTTTAAAAAGTCAGAGTAGAGAAAAGCCTTATATGGAAAACCAGGCAGGTCTGTCTTCTCTAGCCTTCGTCCTCTTTACTGGCTTCAGGGCCTCAACCCTAGGTGCAGAGTGGCTTCTTATGTAATCATCAGCCTCAGGGTGGCTACACCCTTGGAGCAGAGGTAATGAACCTTCTCGGGCGCATTAGGGACATCAAAAGGGACTGGAGGCCACCCACTGGCTACACAGGGTGAACATACCCTTTGCCTCAAGGGTCAACTGGGCACCTTAGATAAGAGCTTCTAAAGGCATTTTAAAATCTTGCTGGCCAACAGGCTGACTGGCATCTACCTCTTCTTCTTCCTCTTCTTCTTTGGTGGTACTGGAGCTAGAACTCGGGCTCACTCACTGCTTGTTAGGCAAGTGCTCTACCACTGAGCTACATCCCTGTAGCCCATTTAAAAATATTTTTATTCTGAGACAAGTTCTCTCAAAATCGCCCACAATCCTCCTGCCTCAGACTCTCAAAGTGCAGGGATGACAGATAGGTGTAAGCCACTGACTGCAGTCCTCTATCTGCCCCTGTTCTTAACCTCAGCTAAATGTAGGACCTGATCTTGGATTCATGGCACTTTGGTTCTACACTGTCCCACTGCTTCCTGGAATGGCAGCCTTCTTTTTAAAGGAGGCTTTTGGCATGGCCCTCAGTTCCTAGGTTGTGGGCCCTTGAGGGCAGAACCTGTAATCTCTGCCATGTGTTGTATTCTTTTTGAGACATAATTAGCAGGGTCAAGAACTGGATACAGAGCAAGTAGCTTGGGAATCTTAACTGGAAGCACAGTTTTGTTCTTTTGGTATTGGTGATTGAACCCATGGCCTTTGCACTGGGTTACATCCTGGGGCCTTTTAACATGTTTTATTTAGAGACAGGGACTCTCTAAACCACTAAATTGCCCGGGCGAGGCTTGAACTTGTTTCCTCCTGCAGGTGTTCACCACAACACCGTGCTTGTTTGGTTTGGCACTGGGGGTGCTGTACCACTGAGTTATATCCTCAATCTTTTTTTTTTTTTTTTTTGTACCAGGGATCAAATTCATGACCTCACGCTTGCCAGGCAGGTGCTTATACCACTGAGCTAAATCCCCAGCCCTATCCTCAATCTTTTAAAATTTATTTTGAGACAGGGTCTCACTAAGTTGCCCTGGTGGTGCCTCTACCTTCTTTAGTGCTAAGATTATAAGTATGTGCCATCCAGCTGTGAGTGTGGCCGATTTTCGGCAGTCCGAAGGAGAGAGACCCTGGCGTGTCGGGACCTGCACAGTGCGGTTGACTCGGGGTGCTGGGAGAACAAGGAGCTCCTCCCCTCTCTGGGGGTGGCTGAGAGTGTGGCAGACTTTCGGCCTGCCCGAAGGAGAGAGACCCTGGTGCATTGGGACCTGCACCGTATGGTTCGCTTGGGGTGCTGGGAGAACAAGGAACTCTTCCCATCTCTGGGGGGCAACTGTGATCCTGCCTGCGTGTGGGCTGAGAATCAGACATCTCATGTCATCCTGTCCCCCATCCCATGTCCCCCTCCCCTTCCCCTCTGCCTAGCTGGTGGGAGCCAGTGAACTACACATCTTGTGAAAAGATTGACTATGTTATTTAGTATGAGCTCTCCATATGCAAAGATAAGGACAACCATTTGGAAGAAAACAAGAGACAATATGACAGATAGTAAAGATCTCTGGTTGTCTTGCTTTGAAATTTATGCTTTCTTATGTCCCATTCTGTTCTGTTTTGTTGTGTTTAATTTTACTCTTTTAAAATAAAATAAAAAGATTAAAAAAAATAAGTATGTGCCATCATCCCCATCTAATCATTTATTTTTAAAAGAAAGCTTCTGCGACCTTCCATGGCAGGCTCTCCTTTCTGGATGGGATGTTCTTGTTCCCATTTCCTCACCTGGATTTGTCTCTTGGGAAATGGGACACTCTATGCTCTAGAGCAATGAAGAGTGCCGATACAGCAACCCAAACACGTTTACCTATCACAAAGTGCTAACAATGCTATTAAACCTGAATTCTGAGGTGTCAGTTTAGAAAAAACTCATACACTACATCTTTTGTCTTAAAAGAAAAATAACACCCATGCCATAGGTTCGTAACACTGAGAGAGACAGAGAGAGAGAGAGAAACAGAGAGAGAGAAATAGAGAGAGAGAGAGAGAGAGAGAGAGAGAGAGAGAGAGACTGTGCTCTCCTGTTTTTTCTGAAGTTCTTCCTCTGTGAAGTCTAACAGAGAAACCCCAAGGTCACCAGGTCAGTTTTTCCATGTAGCAGAATATAGTAACACATGCCCACTCAGGGAGCAGATGGAATATTCAAATGGTTGATCATGGATGGACCACACTGAGGGGAAGAGCTGGTCCTTGTTTAGAGATCTTAACTTCCCTTTTACACAGAGCAAGAAAAGCATCTATAATTAGGACTCCTATATGCACTCAGTTGCTGCAAGAGTCCTTCCTCCCTGCCAAGAGTCTCAAGGAACAGCCCCATAACTGAGGATCACAGCTCCAAGCCTCAGAAGTTCTGGGCTTTTGACAATGACTGACCCCGAGAAATGGTCCTCATCCCCGCATACCAGAAAGACCTCTGCCCACTACAATGTGAGCCTAGCCCAGGGAGTCCCTCCAAAGTCTAAAGTCTGCTCCTAAAATTCTCCCTCTCAATAAGCCCTACCTTCTAGCCTCAGATTGTCCTGATCCCTGGTCCTGTGTGGAGGCAGCAAGATTTGTGACTTCATAAAAGTCTACCTTGTGACAAGTCTGCATCTGGTGAACCAGGAGCTGGGCAGAGGGGGATACCCTAGGAACATCATGTGACTTTTCACAGAGAGGCACCTCCATCTCTAAGAGAATGAAGAAGATCTTCTCTCATGGTAAGAGCCCTGGACACCCTCTGCACCTAGAAATGCCTCTCCTTGATGGTTTTGGCTTCTAGGATTGTGTGCTCCAGGCTATATCTGGCAATGTTTCAGAGCTCTAGACCCAGGGCAGCCAGGTTTGAGGAGGGGCGGGAGATGATTACTCCTGGTAATGGTGGTGGTGGGACTCTGAGCTCTGAACTGAGGATCAGACCACCTTCCTTCCGCTAGACAAAACCATTCTACTCTAGGTACTTTTGAAATGAAAGGTCTAATAAAGTGGGAAGTTGTCTGGCCTGAGTCTTCATTGGAGTTTCCCCAACAATCCCCAGAGTACCTTTGAATGGGTTAGGCCAGAGATACTTGAATTCTGTAGAAAGGTCTTATAGCTACAAAACAGACAATTGACAAAACTCCAGGGGCTTCCAGGAGCTTGAAGGAAATACTGTTATTGACTGTCTCCCCAGGGTCAACTCCACTGCTGTTTCCTCCCAGAGGAAACTGAGGCAAAAGAAGTAGGGGATAAGCTCAGTGTGGTGGCACACACCTGTAATTCTAGCACTTGGAAGGCTGAGGTAGAAGGATTGCCATGAGTTCAGAGGCGGTCTGAACTATACAGCAAGAATTTCCCTCAACAGAACAGAACAGAACAGAACAGCAGGAGACACTTGCTTCTAATCTTCTCTACATCCAATTTCCCAACCTCCAACATGTACTGGAGCATGGCCCGGAAAGCACAGCCACTGGGAAATGCAGGGCCAAGAGTCAGTAGGGCTGACAAGCAGGGTATCAGACAGGTTCAAGGGGGTACCCGGAGGGCAAAGTTTGGCCCTTTTCATGCTGTAGTATCTGCTTTGTGCATGGCATGCCCATTGTAACTGAGGCAGAGAGCATACTACGCAGGCCATTTGGCCTCTACTTTGATTATGACATCACTCACTGTTCTGCCAGAGAACCCTGCTGCAGGGAGTAAATGTGCTCTGGGCTAGTATTTCAAATGCAGGCTTCATCTCAGGAGGAAGGCAAGGTGGATGGGCTGGTTTGGGGAGGACCATACAGTTGGTTTCATGGCAAAGCAGCTCCTTGAACTTGACTACATTTCACCTTTGATTCTTCAAGAGTTGGTCTAGATAAGATCTTCCTGCCTCCACACTCTGACTCATTCAGCGTTTCTCATTTAAATTCCAGTCTGAGCTCCTCCAGCAGGCAGTAGAGAAACTAGGATTGAAGTAGTCCAGAAACACTCCAGCAGGACTGTGAGAGATCAAGACCAATCAGAGTAGGAATAGCCACTGCTTACTTGGCACTTACTGTGGGTCAGGGCCCAAATTAGGCACTTTGCATTTAATTCTCATGGGTTCAGGAAGCCAGGCATGGCAGCACACAGCTGTGGATGAGGCAGAAAAATTTCAAGTTGGAGGCTAATCTGGGCATCCTAGCAAGATCTTGTCTCAAGGGAAAATAAAAAGGGACTGGGGATATAGTTCACTGGTAGAGCACTTGTTAGAATGTGCAAGGTCCTAAGTCAGATCCCCACTGCAGAAAAAAAGTATATATTTTTTTTTTAAAAATTTGGTACTGGGGATCAAACTCACAACCACATGCTTGCAAGGCAGGTGCTCATGCCACTGAAATAAATCCCCAGCCCCAGAAAGTATACTTTTCCAGCCAGGGAAATTGAAGCAGAGGAGAAGTGAAACAACTAGGTTGAGGTCCAACAACTGGAAGCAGGTAAATGTGAGCTCCAGTTTTTGTTGTTATTTTGTGGTATTGAGTATTGAACCCAGGGCTTCACATTGAGCTATATACCCATTAGCATTTTTTTTTGAGACAGGGTCCCACCGAGTTGCACAGAAGTGGGACTTGAACTTGGGATCTCCTGTCTCAGCCTCCCAGAGAGCTGGAATTACAGGTGTGCATCACCATACTTGGCTGGGAGCACCCATGTTGAGATCCAGGTCTGTTTTACCTCTATAGTTGGACTCAAGCACTGAGCTATCTCTGTTCCTCCAAATGCTTCCAAATAGAGTAATAGATTCTATTTTTTTTGTCCCCAACCATCTGTGATGGAGTTAGAGAAAGAAGAGGGGAATTTGAGTCTGATATCACTTAGATCATCAGCTTTTGGGTTAAGAAGTTTTTTTTTTGTTTTTTGAACTGTCTAATCTTTGATGAGACTCTTTTGGAAGCAGCTGTTATGATTTGCTTCTTACCATTTTCCTAATCATTAAAGTGAGTCCTTGGGAGGCCACTAAAGAGAGTCCTTGGGGTCTATGGCTTTGTAGAGGCTCAGTAGTAGGGTTGACAGATAAAATATGCAGTGGTTAGCTCAATTTGAATTTCAGATAAGCAATTTTTATATTTTAGTATAAGAACCCTCTCTGATTGGCCCTTGGTAGATGGAAGCTGGATGGAGATGGAGATTGCTGCCTCAGTTCCCACTTGGGCTCGTCTATGAAGCTGAACCTGTGGGAGCAGGAGGTAGGCACTGACTTTGGAGACTGTAGCAGTGACTAGGCAAAGTGCAGGTTTAACTTACTCATTATGGATCCTTGGTTTCTTTCTCTATATGAGAGTGATGGACATAGGTATAATCAGATAGAGTTGGCCCCTTTGCACACATCCTGAGGAATGAGTGTCTCCCTTACTCATGTTCTGCAAAACTATTGGTACCATCAGTAAGGGCTGGTCAGCTGGTGAATCATTGAGATTTCCTCTTTGTCTAGGTTGGGGTTCCCCAAACTTGGTGGCCTACTCCTATTCTTGGTGGCTCCTGTGACACTCCTGGACACTTTCAGTAGCAGTCTTGCTCAGCCAACAGGATCTCCCAGTCCCAGGGAGTTTCAGGAGAAAGCATAGGAGTACCTGGATGGTACCAGAGTTAAGATAGGCTGGTGACAGCACTTGGCTCAGGAAACCCTAGAAGGTAGTGCTGGGAAAGTAGATGTCATAGAGAAGGGGGATGGAGGAAGGAGAAGCTTGAGTCCTGAGGATTTTTGTGCTGTGGATTTTCCTACCTTAAGGAGTGGACACATTTGGGACAGGGACAGGTAAAGGGTGCGTGCCTAAGACTGTAACACTTAGTACTGGGACTAGGGTTGGGCCTCTTGCCTTTTCTCTGTTGGGAGCCCTGCACACATGACTTCTTTCACTTTCAGGTGAGGACTTCTTTTCAGGCACATGACAAAGGAGGGAGGAACAGGTAGAGCAGGGCAGGACAGAGTCTGGAGGTACTCTAATGAAGAGGCCAAGAAATAGCTTTCCAATGATTCAGAACCAATGTGCTAGAAATACGTTTGGTACATGGGTCTGAATTATCTGAGGCTTTGTGTGCTTAGATGGGAAATATTGGCTGTGATGACTGGTGCCTAATGCATAGGTAAGTGTGCTGTGTGTCTGGCATGTGTGAGTAATCTGTCCTTTGGAATGTGCCAATAAGCATACTTGGGAAAGCCTGGGTGCTTCCCTTTCATCTTCCCAGGGTGGAGGTCTGGTGCCTGTAAGTATGTGGCTACATGTTTGGTAGATGCTGGCAGGGGTAGAGGGCTGCAGGAGCAACGGTAGAGATTCTTGAAGGGGTTGCTGCTAGACAGTCCCTGTGTCTCCTGCTTTGCTTCTACAGTCTCCCTGGCTCTGGCTTTTCCAAAGCCCTTCCCCACACCCCTGACTCCCTTTACAAACCCAGGGTCCCAGACTGGGTTTCCAAAGGGGAGTAATGCCATCTGGTGACAGGCTGAGGCAGTGCCAAGAGTTTCTTGTGAGTTGGGTTTTGGGTTCCCACAAAGGTTCTGTCTTTTAGGATTTCATGAAGCGAGGAAGTTATCACTGGGACGGCAAGATCACAGGCAAAGGGAACATACTTAAGGCTCCAGCATTCCATCCCGATGTATTTTGGGTTCTGGCCCAGGGAGGCATGGAGGCAAGTTGCCTGAAGGATTGTTGAAGGAAATAGATGGGCAGGTTATGAGACCACCCTCCAGACACACAACCTAGGGCTCCACTGTGGTTCAGCTTTCTGAATTTAGTTTTCTCATCTATAACGTTGGTAGCCATATCTATCCTGTGGAGTGTAAGTTAGGGATAATTAGAACTAATGTGGCTAAAACACTTGGTTCAGAGCTAAACTTGCCATAAAATCAAAGTAAATGGTAATGGCCATTACAACTAAAGGCAAAATTCTAGAGGCATAGAGAAGACAGCTGTATGCTGGTAGGAGACAGGGTTGAGGAAAGGTGAAATGCCTGTGACAGCACTGACACTACATTCTAGAATCTGTGCCTTGAGCAGTTGCTGCTTCCAAGTCACACGTGGAAGTGAAGGAGGAAATCTTTTTAAACAGAAGACAATGAGATCCAGTGAAGAATGGAATCAATAGACCCAGCACCCAGGCTTTTGACTAATTGTGCAATCTGAGATAAGCCGGTGAGGATCTACGGAAATACAGAGCAATTTGCTCAGGAGTCCAAGAGAGAAAAAGAGCTGTTCCTGGCTTTGAAGGCTGAAAAGAAGCTTGTTGAGATTCTGATCAACTGTGGAGTTATGCTTATCTTCCATGTTCCCACAAGGATCTCCAGGTCAGATTCAGATTTCCGAGGCTCATTGATTGTGTGATGTTAGGCAAGTCACTCCCTCTCTCTGGACTTTGTTTCCTGTTAGATTAAGACACTGAATTAGACTGACTTTGCTTCTGCCTTCTCCTTTTTCTGCTTTACATACATTATTTTGTAATAAATATTTATTGGTTCCTACAGGTTATCTCTTGAACAGACAAAAACTAGTGATTTCTGTTTACTGTGGGCTGGTTTGTTTTGTATGCTTGTGAGGAATATTTTGACTCTGATACAGTCTAGGGATGATACGGCAAATGGGAAGATAACACAGAACCTTTTCACTGTCACAGGGCAGACTAAAACACTGAGAAAGTATTAGGCAGCTAAAGCACGGCTTCAGAAAGAATGAGTCCCTCGGTTTTCGCTTTTGCCTTCCGTAACAGCCAATGAATACTGTACACAGCAAGTCGCTTTTAATAAACTACAAATTCCGACAACCACTGCAGGGGACGCGCTTATGCCCCAATCAATACTGGAGGGCTCCACCCCTAGACGCTAAACTTCAGTTCCCAGGCATCCTCGGGGCGGTTCAATTTTCTTCCTCCCGCCCCTTGCTTGCGATCCTCGCGCCAGGTTGTCGAGAGCGCGCGCGCGCGCGCGCGCGGGCGCAGCGCGCGAGTGACGTATAATATATGGGCCGCTCTATAGCTGTGGTCGCGCTGTGTGTGTGAGTGAGGGAGAGTGCGGGACCTGAGGCAGTGTGTGTGAATTGTGGCCGCTGGCGGGGTCAGAGGGGAAGCGGCGAAGCCGCCCGGTAAGGTGAGTAGGGAAGGTGGGGCACGGCTCCCGGGAGGGTGCGAGGTGAGGATGTGTGGCGGGCCAGGCGGGAGAGAGTGGGCGCTGGGCTGGGGGAGGGGCGGCACCTGCTTGGGCCGCCGTCGGGGAGGAGGTGGGCCGGGCCGCCGGGGAGGCTGGGCCTGGGGCCTGACCGAGGACTTTTTAAGATTCTTGGCTCGGGGGCGGGGCCTCCACGTTCTTTCAGTCCCCTAAAGAGGCTTCTCAGGAGTAACTCTTTCGCCTGGAGTGGGGGGCAGGGGTATGTCCGCCGCTGTGTGGAGATAGGGTACTTATCATTTCCCTTGTCACCTTTTTCCTCCCAGTGCTCCTTGTTTCCCTTCCGTACGGGCTGGGGGGCTCCATCTTCCCTGCCGTACGGCGGCCCCCTTCCCGGACGGTGTCTCCGCCTCCAGCCCCAGTCACCGGGGCGGGCTCTCCTCTCTCTCGGCCTTGTGCCACCTCCCCTTGCTCCCGCCCAGTTCTTGGACTCGCCGAGGGGGCGGAGCTCGTTGATTGCTCCTCCCGCCTCTGTGGTGGAAGGTGGGGGTAAGTGGAGAGAAATGTTTTGGTCCCGCACTTGAGAGTCAGACCTCGGGTTCCTCACTGACCTTCTTGGGAATCTGTTTTTCGTGTTGTAGTTGATTTCAGTTGGGATGTCAAAAGCGTTTGCTTCACTCCTTTTTCCTACGTGGTTTCCTTCTTGTTTCCTCTGATTGCTGTGATAGTGCTCTTTCTATATGTTGAGGAAGTAGTTCTGAGTGTTCGCAGTAGTTCTCTTTGAGTCGCAAATTACTCGTCCTTGTCCGTGTCATGTGGCTGTCAGTTTTTTCCTGTCTTTCCATGAAGCCTTTTAATTAGTTTACTTGTTTTAGTTATTTATATTAGTAACATCTTCCTGCTTTAAATGCTTTGTTAATATATAGAGTGAGAGCTTTATTGGTAGCGTCATCCTGAATTTTCTTTTTCCGGTTTACTGCAGTTTGCCGTCAAGATTTTTATATTTAAGCATGTATTTTAGAATTTAGGAAACAATTTAGTATTTTTCGCTTTATTGTCAAGATTTGGATTTTGTATATAGCAGCCTGTTCGAGTGGGTTTTTTATTTTTATTTTTTTGGTTTTTTGAGACAGGATCTCGCTATGTAGTTCAGGCTGGCCTTCAATTCACTCAGTAAGCCAGGCTGACCTCAAACTCACTGCGGTCCTCCTGCCTCAGCTTCTTTAGTGATAGAATTGCAGGTATGCTCCACCTCGCTGGGCTCGTGTTGCATTTTTGGATATTAAAGAGAGAGATAATCTAGAATTTGGGTAGTGTGGAGAAATTTGTTTGTTTTGCTTTTTGAGAGAGGCTCTCTAATTCAGGCTGGTCTTAAACTATCTAGCCCAGGCTAGCCACAAACTCAGTGATCCTCCTGTCTCAGCCTCACCTAGTGCTGAGATTACAGGGTGTGCCACCACACCCGGCAGGAAATCATTTTGTGCTAAAGAACTCTTGGGTAGTTTGCTAAGGACGTTGTTTTACTTTTTTTTTTTTTTTTGGTACTGGGGATCTAACTCATGGCCTCTTGCCTAACCAGGCAGGTGCTTAAGCCACTGAGCTAAATCCCTGGCCCCATTTTACTCTTCTATCTACCATCTTTTTTTTTTTTTTTGGTACCGGGGATTGAACTCAGGACCTCGCGCTTGCCAGGCAGGCACTTAAGCCACTAAGCTAAATCCCCAGCCCACCTCTATCTACCATCTTTAAGTTAAATTTAATAGAGGAACCTAATAGAATGAACCATGTGTAAATTGAAGTTACTGGAGTTGGCTTATTACCAGTGTGGATCATGAGATGTAACAGAAAGCTATTCAGGATCTCGAGTCAACTGTGGTTATTGAAGATGTTTCATGTGAAGCTCTGGAGTTCCCTGATGTTTTTCCTTTTTCTTTTTTTTTTTTTCTTTCTTTTTTTTTTCCCACGGCTGGTTGTGATTGAATCCAGGCACACACACTGCCACTGAGCCAGAACATTGCAGCCCCCATCCCTTAAGACAGAACATTGTTTTAGGATTGTAACCTTTATTTTGTTTTCTTGCTTTTTTTTTTTTCTTTTTGAAACAAGGTCTTGTTATGTAGCCCAGGCTGCCCATGAACATGCGACAACATTCCTGCCTCACTCTCCTGAGTGCTGGTATTACAGGCATTTGCCATCATCCTTGGCATATGAATATATATTTTAATATGTGTAGTATTATTGTTTAGCTCCCACAAAAAACTATTTCCACTTTGCAAATAAGAAAATAGAAAACAAAAAAAAAATCTTTTGAGCCAATGTCTCACAATGCAGTCCAGGCCCAGCATTAAACTGGCTATGTAGCCCAGACTGGCATCAAATTCATCTTTCTGCCTCACCTTCCCAAGTACTGGGATTATATTTGCCTGTGCTACACCCCTGGCAGAGGTGGATTTTTCGTTTTTTGTGTGAAACTGTGATCTAGAGAAGTTAAAGATCTCACAGATATGTCAGCATAGTTGGGATTCTTTTTTTTTTTTTTTTTTTCTTTTTTCTTTTTGAGACAGGGTCTCACTACATAGTTTGTGCTGGCATTGAATTTATTTTGTTTTCCAGGCTGGCCTTGAACTCTCAGATTCTCCTGCCTCAGCCTCCTGAGTGCTGGGATTAGAGGCATGCCCACCACACCTGGCTCATAGTTGGAATTTTTAAACTGATTTTTGCTAGTGCCTGTTGCTTGGGTACCTATATCAGTCCATTTTCTCATCTATAAAATGGGCAAGAGGAGCCAGATGTGGAGGAGGAGGAGGAGGATTGAAAGTCAGAACCACGCCTGGACAACTTCTTGATTTAGTGAGACCTTGTCTAAAATGAAAACAAAACAAAAGCAGACTACAAAGAGTTTATATACTAGGTACTTGTTTAAGTTATCCAAGTGACATTCCTTCAAGGATCACTCTGCCTTCCCTAATTAAAAAAATTTGTAAACTCACATAACAAAACGTTAAACTCACTATTTTAGAGTGTACATGTATTGGCATTTAGTAGATTTACAATGTGGTGCAATCATTGCCTGATTCTAATTTCAGGGCCATTTTATCACATGGGAGGGAAACTCCATACACCCCCCCCCTTGTTTTTTGCACCAGGAATTGAACTCAGGACCTTGTGCTTGCCAGCAGGTGCTTTGCTGCTGAACTATACCCCCAGCCCCTTCCATACTCATTTTACAGTTACCATATTCCCATCCTCCTAACTCCTGACAATCACTAGTTAACTTTCTATAGTATATAGATTTACTTGTTTTATATTTGATATAAAGAGGATCATATAGCATGTGGTCAATTATATTCTTCTTTCACTTAACATACTATTTTCAGGATTTATCCGCAGTTGTAGTATGTGCTTCATTTTTATGGCTGTTCCACTGCATAGATATACCACTTTTTAACAGTTCATCTGATGGTGCACATTCCACTTTTTTCGTTTAGTTTTTTTTTGTTAACTTTTTTTTTTTTTTGGCGCTGGGGATTGAACTCACGACCCCGTGTTTGCCAGGCAGGTGTTCATGCTGCTAAGCTAAATCCCCGGCCCTTAAACTTAGTTTTTTGAGACAGGGTTCAGTTCATACTTAATGCCAGCCTTGAACTCACTTCATTGTGTAGCCCAGGCTGACCTCGAACCCAGTGGTGATCCTCCTGTTTCAGCCTCCCAGGTACTGGGATTACAGGCAAGCGCTGCTCTGCCCTCCTAGAGTGTTTAATAGAGGCAGCAAAAGCAAGCATGAGTCTTGCTTCTGATTTTAAGGGGAAGTTTTTAGTCTTTCATCATTGATTTTTCAGTGTCCTTTGCCATTTTGGAAGTTATATTTTTTATTGAATTTATTTTTTAGTCACAAAAGGGTGTTAGATTTGTCAGATTTTTTTTTCCTGTATCAGATGATTGTGTGTTTATTTTTTTCTATTTCATTCTCTTATGTGCGATATTGGTTGATTGATTCCCCTCTCCCCCACTTTGTTGTAGTTGGCAGTGCTGGCAGTGAATCTAGGGCCTCTTGCAGACTTGGCAAGCACTCTACTTTTGAGCTACACCTCCAGCCCTTGATTGATTGTCATGCATAGAACCACTCCTGCAATCCTAAAATAAATTCCAGTTGGTCATGGTGTTTAATTTTTGTTCTTGTTTTTCTATTTTTTTTAACTCTAGCATTAAACCCAGGGCCTTGCACATGCTAGACAAGTGCTTTAATATAGAACTACATTACCAGCTTTTTTTTTTTTTTTTAACTTTTTGAGACAGAGTCTCACTATGCAGTTCAGGATGGTCTTGAGCTCACTTTGTAGCCCAGGCTGGTTTTGAACTCCGAAACGATCCTCCTGCTTCAGCCTCCCAAGTATTGGGATTACAGGCGTATGGCACCACACCCGGCTTCCCAGCTCTTTTTAAATTTTATTTTGAAACAAAGTTCACTTAAGTTGTTCAGTCTGGCATTGAATTTGTGATCATCCTGTGTCAGGCTGCAGAATAATGTCTCTTAATATGCTGCTGAATTCAGATTGCTAGTATATTTTCTTGTGGAGCAAATAAAATGGTTAGCCCAGGTAACACGAATCAGTACTAACCTGGAAATTCATCTACTTTATTAAAATACATGTTTACATTTTAGAGAGTTGGTGATATCTTCTTTTACATAGCTTTTGCTTGGTTTTATTGTAGATATCATTAGAAGAGTTAGTTCTACACTAGTAATCCCTTTCTAATGTGAAACTGCATTTGTAGAAAATGATCGCTACTCTTGTGAAAATTCTGCATAGAAAATCTGACCTTTTTTTTTTATCCTAAAGAATATTTTGTAAAGGAAATGATTGCACAGACCATTTAAACGTTTGAGTTTCATTTGTCCCTTCTGGAGCCCCTTATAAAACATGTTTGGATACTTATTTGGTTCTTCAAGTTCTCAGTTCCCAGTCCTGCATTCTTGAGTTTACCATTTAACCCAGTAACCTTTTGTCTCTGCCCACTCCTCAATAGGGAATTGAACCCAGGGCCCTTTTAATTTTTTTTTAATTTTTAATTTTTAATTTTTTTAAATTTAATAACTAGACAGGGTCTAGTTAAATGGTTAAATTGCTCAGGCTAGGCTTGAATTTGCAGTCCTCCTGTCTCAGAGTTGCAGATTAGAGTGTACCACCCATGCCTGGTTCCTTTTTTTTTTTTTTCTTTCTGTTTCTGGAATTGAACCCAGGATCTTATGCATGGTAGGCAAGCAGTATCACTGAACAGCATCCTCAGCACCTTCCCTTCATGTTTTTTTTTTTTTTTTTTTCCTCAAGAAACTGGCTGTGAAAGAGGTTAGGAAGCTTGAAGGACAAATGAACTGACTTACTTATTTGAGACAGGCTTTTGTTATATTGCCTAGGCTGGGTTTGTATTTGGCTTTCTGAGTAACTGGGATTGATTATAGGTGCATGCACCGTGCCCAGCACTTTTAAATATTTTTTAAAATGGCTTGTGTAAGCTAGGCGTGGTGGTTTGTGCCTACAATCCCAGCACTTGGGAGGCTGAGGCAGGAGGATCCTTGTGAGTTGAGACCCAGCCTGGGCTACAAAGTGAGCTCAAGACCAGCCTGAACTGCATAGAGAGACCCTGTTTCAAAAAGACCAAAAAAAAAAAAAAAAAAAAAAAAAAAAAAAAAAAAAAAAAAAGGCTTGTGTATTGTGGGGGTGTTCTTGCTATGTTGCCCAGGCTGGTCTTCAACTCTTGAACTCTAACAATCCTCCAGTCTTAACTTTCCTTGGGACTGCAGGTATGAACTACAATGCCCAGCTTCCAATAAGTGGGTCTATAGTAGACATTTTAAATTTTCTTTTTTGCAAGGGAATGCTTGAGAAAAGTCCAGGGTGATCTGATCTTGAACCATGTCACCTAGTTCCTCTTTGAACTCTGAATCCTTCTGCCTCAGTCTCCTGAGTGCTGGGATTACAGGTGTGGGCCACCATGCCTGGTCCCCAGTTTTCATATTAGTGAGACTGTCCACTGGATTTCTTGGCCTTTTTGTTCAGAATTAACAGGAATGTGCTGTTTATCTTTGATAGAACTTCCCCTCAAAGACTAACAAGAACAAGTGATTTTGGGGAGCAGATTTTGTACTAAACAATAAAACCTCTTTAAAAAGTTTTGGACTTCAGAGATTTAGATTTGGATTATCATATGTATTGTAGGTGTTATCATATGTTTTGTTGTTACTGTCATTGAACTCAGGGCCTTTTGCTAGGGAAACACAGTATCAACAAATTATGTCCCATTTGTACTTGTCTTGAGAGAAGGGACTGTAACATTTGTCTGATTCACAGGAGTTTTTTTTTTTTTTTTTTCTTTTTTTTGAGACAGGGTTTCATTATGCAGATCAGGCTGCCCTTGAACTCACTTTGTAGCCCAGGCTGGCCTTGAACTCACAGCAATCCTCTTGCCTCAGCCTCCCAAGAGCTGGAATTACAGGTCTGTGTCAGGATTACAGGCATGGGCCACAACGCCCAGCCTTCCACAGGGTTCTTAAAAGGGTTAAGAATCACTATTTTGATCTAGCTCCCTGTTTTGTTTGACGCTTGAGGAAATTGAGACACAGAAGGGAAAGGATTTGCTCATCATAACGTAATGAATATTCAATTTCCCGAAGTACCACAAATAAAGTTTATCTGAAGGGTCCACAGGTAATAATTTCCTTGCTTTTTAATTATTTCTTTTGTTTACTTATCTGTTTTCTACCCCCTCACTTTTTTGTGTGTGTGTGTGAAGTATGTCTTATTGATTGCCTGTGTTCATTTACTGTTATTTCGGTTTTTTAGACCAAGCTATGACTACAGTAGTGGTACATGTGGACTCCAAAGCTGAGCTCACTACCCTGCTGGAGCAGTGGGAAAAGGAACATGGCAGTGGGCAGGACATGGTACCTATCCTTACCAGGTATGAATAATTAATCTGGTTTGTTATATGCATAGCTCATAGTTTTTTTTTTTATTCACAACAAATTAAAGAATCTAAATATTACAGAGTTTTTATGTGTATTATTGATGTAACTGTGAAAGGAGAGTCATGGGAATGATAATGTTAGCTGTTGGTTTATTTATTCTTTGAAGGAGTTATTTATTGGGTTCTTTATGCTACAAATACTTCATGTTTCGTTTTCAAGATTATTTCTTTTTTTTTAAAGATTATTTTATATTATCATATTCACCTTTAGACTTTTTCGCTGTGCTGTGATATTCAGCAATGCAAAACTTAAAAGAGGGTCACTGTTCTTGAGATAACCACCTGGAAAGCAGTTAAGCCTAACAGACACAAAAACAATTCAGAGGACTACAAAATAGAATGTAATGTGTAAATACTGTAGAGTTTATGAAAATAGAAAGTGCTTTTATTCACTCAGTTCAGGACCTTTTGTGTATTAACTATAAGAGGTACTTCTGGACCTCGTTTCCCTATTTTCCTTGTTTGTTACTAAGAGTATTACTGACAGCTCCTTTTTTTTGGCTGTGCTGGGATGAATTTTGCCTCTTGTTTGATAGGCAACAAGTAAACTATCCTGGAGATGTGCCCTATTCTTAAAGATAACCATCTCCAGAACTACCTGCAGTGGAATAACTGTATAACCACACAGTGGAAAGAGTAGGTTAGAATCTTGGATTGTGACTCTTACTTCCAGTTAACTTTCTAGTACAGGATTTGATCAAGGCTCTTTGGAACAGGACTTGCAAGATGGCAGTATAAATATACCTTGATGAAAAAACAGATAAACGATTTTCTGTGAAAACTGAAAAGTGACTGGAAAAGGCATCAAAGAGAAGAACTGTGACATGTTTTTGTGGCAGTGAGGAAATGGACCTCATCAAAGTATAGGATTAATGTATGGTAGAAGTAGAAAACAAGTGTGTATGACTTTAAAAGATCGTCAGAGTTAGAAAGTTTAGGAGACAATAGAATATTATCATTGTAAAATTTTATTTTAAACAGCGGAAACTACCCAGTCTCCAAATTGTGGCTCTTTCAGTTTGCTGGATATTTTCTGAAGTACCTTCAGGTTTTTGTTTTTTCCTCCTTTAACTTGCTGGCAATTTGGGTGTTTTATTACTTTTGAGACTGGATCTCTCCATATAGTCCAAGCTGGTCTTGAACTCTGTAGCTTGCCCCAGACTGGCTTCAAACTTGTAGTCTTCCTGACTTAGCCTTCCAACTGCTGGAATTAACACGCATGCACCTCAGCACCCAGCTGGTTGGGTGTTTTGAGGAGCAAAGGAGTCAGGCCTGCTTACGTTTAATTTTGGCTTACTTGCTCATTTTTTTTTTTTTTTTTTTGTGGACCTGGGAATTGAATCCAGGACTTCCTGTATGCTGGGTAAACACTCTGTTGCTGAGCTACATCCCAGCCATTTTTATTTTGTGACAGGATCTTGCTAAGTTACCCAGGCTAGCCTCAAACTTGTAATCATCCTGCCTCAGCTTTCTAAGTAGTTGCAATGACAGGAATATATACTACTATGCCTGGCTTTACTTTGTTTTTGAGATGTAATTTACACACTTTAAAGTATTTTGCCTGGTGAATTCTTTTCTGGTAAAAAATCAAGTTACAAACTTCCAAAAGGCTTCTAAGTATCTGCCCTATGATTTATTGTCATTTTGGATTCTTGTTTTTCATGATGACACTCATAGCTCTTATATGTCAGGCTGTGTTCTAATTCACTTCCCCAGGGACTATGAAAACTCTCTATAGCAAGACTTCTCTTTAAGAGACCCAGAAAGGTTAAATAGTTTGTCCAGAGTCACACAATTAATGGAAGAGCTCTCATTTGAACTTCGGCAGTCTGACTGTAAAATCCCTGTTTTTAATTTTTATTTATTTTTTTGTGATACTGAGGATTGAATGTGAAACCTTCACACTGGGCTACATACCCAAGCCTTTTTTACTTTTGGACAAAAGAGTCTTGCTAAGTCACCAAGTTGTTGAGGCTGAGCTTGAACTTGGGATCCTCCTGCCTCAGCCTCTCCCAGAGTGCTGGGATTATAGGTGTGCATCTACTTTCCTGACCATCTTTAACTTTTGTGCTGCATTTCTTAGTTTCAGCTGAGAATGCATAGATCTTATAATATGTAATTTTAACTATATTTTGTCTGTATTTTATTTGATCATTCTTTGTGGCAAAGAGAATTTTCAGAGTTTAAAGGGAAAGGAAAAAATAGCAGATATATTTTTGAGGCCAGGTTGAGTTAGTTGAGATTTATACATAGAACCTAAATATTAAGATTAGGAAATTTAAAAAACAAAATAAAACATTAAAAAACACTAAGAAATTTGGTTTATGGAAATAAAGAATGTAGGAAAGTTTGACTTAGGACAGAGTGTATTTAGATACTAGAGAGAGAGAATCTTACATTGGTCATTAAAATCAATAGGCAGTAGATCCCCGGTACCAAAAAAAAAAAAAAATCAATAAGCAGGTGTGATGGAATATACCTGTAATTCAAGAGGCTGAGCCAGGAGGATTGCTGTGAGTTCAAGACCAGCCTGGGCTACACAGTGAGACCCTGTCTCAAGAAACAAAAAGATTAAAATTGTCAGTCTTGTTTATAATACTCAGAAAGTTAATTTTTCCTGTCTTCATAAAAAAACGCATGAATAAAAAGGAACACAATGCAGACAGCAACATAGGTGGTCTCAAAACATGCAAGTAAAAGAAGGCAGACAAGAGCACATATGATTCCATTTGTAGAAAATTCTGGAATAGGTTAAACTCATCTGTAGTGAGCAAAAGCAGATGAATTGTTATTTGGGGTGGTGGGAGAAAACCTTTCACACTGAAGTGAAATGCATAGAAAGACTATGAAGAAAGAAAGAACTTGGACTATAAAGAGCAGAGATGGCCATGTGATAGAAGCTTATTGAAAGAACGGTAGAAGAGTGAGAGAAGTGGTCAGGAGCAAGACAGAAGCCAGATAACTTTAAGCCATGATAATACTTTGGCTTAATTGAAAGTATTGTGATAAGTCCCTGAAAGTTGGAGAATGAATTGTGTCAGGTCAAACAAACATGGAAGGAGAAAGCATGCTCAATATAAAGGTTGTTGGGGAAGTAGATAATGGTGGTAGTCTGGTACCTGTAGGAATGGTCAAGAATTAGAGAAGTAACTAGAATCAGGAGACATCTTGTAGGTAGAGCTAATGAAGAATTATTAAGAGGCTGAGGAGAAATATGTGATGACTACTAAAGTTTTGGCTTCATAGGTAAAAATTAATCCTGATTTTTGAGTCAAGGAAAGTTGAGAGTTTGGGAATAGATTTTTTTTGCTTTTCTTTTTTTGGTGCATTGCTGGGGAGGGAACCTAGGACCTTTGCACTGAGCTACATCTCCAGCCCTTGTGTGTGTGTGTTTTGAGATAGGGTCTTGCTGAATTGCCCATGCTAGGCTCAAACTTTCAATCCTCCTGCCTCAGCCTATCAGAGAGCTAGTGTTCTAGGCTTGTGCTATTATGCCTAGTTGGGGAATTATTTTGTGAGATGATTGTTTAGATTTATTATTATTTTTTTTAATCGGTACCGGGAATCAAACTCATGACCATGCGCTTGCAAGGCAGGCGCTTATGCCACTGAGCTAAATCCTCAGCCCAATTGTTTAGATTTCTGTGCCCATTCAAAAATAGTTTTTCTTTGATACCTTGTTTGTTAATTGTTGTTGTGGTGCAGGTTTTTTTTTTTTTAGTATGCCAATTCAGAATTGACTCCTTCTTCCCTTTGTGATAGGATGTCTGAATTGATTGAAAAAGAAACTGAAGAATATCGTAAAGGGGATCCAGACCCATTTGATGATCGACATCCTGGTAAGATTTCTCTGACCTTGGGTCTTCTTACCAAAGAAAATTGCCAATAGTGTTTTTAATTGAAATAACATCTTCTGAGATAGGTGTGAAGATCTTTTTATTTATTGTAATATTTTTGAACATGGAAGCCAAGGAAGAAGAATAAATTCCTGTAAAATTTGAAATATTTCTGATACTTACATATGAAACAGAGAACATAACTAACTTAAAGGAACTAAATTATGTATATCTTAGTTAAGTCAGTAGGTATGCTTACAAAAACAGAAAAAGAGTCTGCCTTTGTTTTTTTAGAGACCACATCTCATTTTATACTTCAGGTTGGCCTTGAGCTCATTTTGTATCCCCAGGCTGACCTCAAACTGACAATGATCTGCCTCAGCCTCCCAAGTACTAGAATTACAGGTGTGTACCACCACTTGGCCTGTTTATTTTTTTGCATCAGTAATTATCCTTTTTCTTGAGGGGAAATATAATTGAGAATGGAATCCAGTGCCTTGTTTTTAGTTAGGATGTGGGCACATGGAACCTTGAATGCTAAACAGATTTCTTGTTTTTTTTTCTTACAGTCCTGGGATTGATCCCAGGACCTTGTACATGCTGCTCTACCACTGAGCAACACCCTCAGCTCCCCCCCCCCTTTTTTTTTTTAATTTTAAGACAGGATCTTGCTCAGTTGCCTAAGCTGGCCTCCAAATTGGTGTCTTCTTGCCTCAGCCTTCTGAGTAGCTGCAATAACGGGTGTATGTCACCACACCTGCTTTAAATAGACTTCTTGATGTCTTATATTGTCTTGATGTCTTATATAACATGCATTGTCTTATATTAATTTGGTTTTATTTACGGTCAGTTTAATTAGAGCCATGATAAACTGGCCTGTTTTGGTATTTAATTTGTTATGATACGGACTTAAGTGGGACTTGAAACTTTTTTTTTTTTCAGTAGTTCTTTTGAGCCAAGGTCTCACTGTGTAGTTCAGGCAGGTTTTGAACTTACTATGTAATGCAGACTGGCCTTGAACTTACAGTGAAACTCCTGCCTACAGCTCCCAACTGCTGGGATTCCAGGCATGTGCCACCATGCGGGGCTGAGACTTTTCCATTTTATGTTTTCTTTGTGTGTGTGTATGTGTTACAAGGAACCCAGAGCCTTTGCAGTGAGATACATTCCCATCTCTAACCCATTAATTTTTTTTTTTTTTTAAACACAGAGTTTTACTAAATCGCCCAGGCTGGGTTTAAACTTGTGTTCTTTGTACTTCGGTTTTCCAGAGTTCTGCATCACAGATGTACACCACCATCCTGGCTTGTTTTCTCTAAGATGCATTATCAATGGGCAAATCTTACGTTATATATGAGCTCAGGCTGCATAAAAACTCTAGCTAGGAGAGTCTTTTTTGGTACAAGGGATTGAACGAACTCATGACCTCACATTTGCCAAGCAGGCATTTATGCCGCTGAGCTAAAGCCCTGGCCAACGAGGAGTCCTTTATGGAGAGGGAGTCTGAAATTTTATGAGTGGAGACATAGGGCAAATTTGTGGGAGTTATAAAAATAAGAACATTGTATATCTACCTAGTGTTTCAGGATTTTCTCTTATTTCTTAAATTTTTCTTCTCAAATGTAAACTAGGTGTTTCAAATTGTCTAGTTTTTTTTTATATGATTTTACCTGTTCCATTTGTCCTAGGCATTCTTAGTTCTAGAATATTCACTTTATTTGTTTACTTATTTGCTTTTTTGAGACAAGATCTTACTGTGTAGCCCAGGCAGCCCTTGGACCTGCAGTGATCCTCCTGCCTCAGCCTCCCAAGTGCTGGCATTACACGCATATACCATCATACCTCTAGAATATTCACTTCAATTCACATCTTTAGAAAGGGAAGACTAGAACATGAAGAAGTGTGGAAGTGAATGTGAAATCAGCAATTTTAGTTAATACATGAAATCATGAAAAGAACTACAAGAAATGATCATGCTTAGTATCATTACCTTGAAAGGATGAAGGGGTAGTGAGGAAGAAGGGAGGGACAGAGAATGATATGCCTTTTTTCCCCAGTAGAAACTTAGTTTTTTCTTACCGTTTCTTAATTTTAAAAAGTATTTGTCATTGGGTGCAATTTTTTCTAATAAAAGTGGGGGTTTCAGTTTTTTATTTTTAAACATTCAAAGGTAAGGTCTTTTTTTGGTTTGTTTTGGTACTGGGGATTGAACTCATGACCTCACACTTGCCAGGCAGGTGCTTATACCACTCAGCTAAATCCCCAGCCGGTAAGGTCTTTTTAAAATGCCATTTTTGTGACTTCTTTTTGGGAAATTACTTTGAGATACTACTTAGAAATTTGTGAAAACTTCACATCAGCAGCCCATGTATTTTTGGCCATACTGTATCATACGGCTAACTTTGCCAATACTCTAATGAAATGAAAGGAAATGAAATAAAACAGGTGGTATCTGTTTTTAAAATAAACCAATAATTCTTCCAGGCAGTAGTTAATTCTTTTATTTTCAGGCACTTACGGTCCTTTGCCTTATTTCTTTCTTTTGGAGCGAGGCTGGCCAAGATCACTGTTTCTTTAGGGTTGGTGATTACTTAGTAGGATTCAGCTACCTTAACCCAATTTTAAAGTTACATGGTATCTTTATAGGTTTGAGGATACATCTCTTGCTGTTGTCATTGTAGTTGAAGCAAGATTAACGTGGAAACTGTCTTCTCCAGATCACCCATCAAAGGAAGCATGCTTCCTGCCTTTCTGTGACTGTGAAGTTAAGGGATTGCTTTCTCTTAGACTCCTTTGTAACTCTTCTATAGACCTTGTGTACTGTTGGTGATGCTGGTCTGGATATTGTTATTTAATTCAGCATTGCTGCATAAGCAGTATGTTGAGAAATAGGCTAGAGAACACTCAGGTTTTGATTGGATTTTTTTTGATGGTATTGGAAATTGAACCAAGGTCCACTACCACTGAGCCATTATGTGTGTATGTATGTATTTTTTTTTTTTCTTTAAACAGGGACTCACTATGTAATTCAACCTGGCCTTGAACTCACTATGTAACCCAGGTTGGTCTTGAATTTAGGGTGATCTTAAGTGCTGAGATTGCAGGCATGTTCCACCATGACTGACTGCCAACCCTTTTTACTTTTTATTTTGAGACAGTTTTACTAGGTAACCCAGGCTGGACTTGAACTAGGGATCTTCCTGTCTCAGCTTCCCAGAGTGCTAGGATTGCTTTGATTTTATTTACTTATTTTGTGGTACTGTGGATTGAACCCAGGGAGCTATGAGGTATATCCCTAGCACATCCAGTCCTCCTCTTGCCTCTTGATAACATTAGGTATTTAACCCAGGGGCTATATTCTTGGCCCTTTTAAAATTTTATGTATTACGTATATGTGGTATGGAGAATTGAATGAACCTAGTGCATTGGCATTGAGCTATTGTCCTATCCCTACCCACTTTAAACTTTTTATTTTATTTTGAGACCCTAAGTCACTAAGTTGCCAGGTGTAGCGAGCTTTTGAAGCTGAAAATTGATCATATGTGCAGGGCTGGGGCATGGCCATCCCAAGAACAAAGAGTGCCTGGAGCAAGCCACATAAAGAAAGTGCCTTAGCCCCAGAAAACACCAAGCCCCTAGACAATCCAAGCTATAAGTTGCTAGGCAAAGGGGTGCCATGTGACATTGTGTCATTAAATGTATAAATAAATGCCCCTATAGTGAGGGATCAGCTCCTTTCCTCCCAGAGAATAAGGGCTCCACCTGGCCCCAGCTTTTGTCTCTTTCTCATCCTCTCACAGGCCTTCACCTAAGGAACCACAAGGGCCGCATGGGTCACAGCACCCAGGCTGAGCTTAATTTTCCTCTTTCAGCCTCCCAGAATACTGTTACTACATGTGTATAGTCCTTACTTCTTTAAACATTTTTTTAAAATTTTGAGACAGAGTTGTACTAAGTTACCCATCCTGGCCTTGAATTTGTGATGCTTGTGTCTTAGCCTCCTGAGCAGTTTGGGATTATAGGTGTGGGTTACTGCTCCTGGCTTAGTTTTTATATTGTCACTTTTAATTTTAAATAATGTTTATTATAAAACCTAATTATAAGACTCTAGTCTTTGTTTTATTTTTGCTGGCATTTTTATTAGTATTTATAGCGACCCAGGTGCCATTTCAGAGATCTAAGTTGCTTGACTGGGACAACTTACTCATTCGTTTGTTTGTTCCTCCCCTCTTCTTTTGTTAGGTCGAGCTGATCCAGAGTGTATGCTGGGCCACTTGCTGAGAATACTCTTCAAGAATGATGATTTCATGAATGCAGTAGGTTTGCTTCTTACATTTTTTCAGAGATTATCATCAACAAATGTTGTGCCTTTATTTATTTATTGAGATAATTTGCGTTTACTGAAGGCCTTAGAAACGTGGAAAATTGAGTGGGTAGATTTTTAAAATTGGCACTGGTTCATTTGAAGTAAGAGGCCTTCTTTTTTGTTAGAATGTCTGATTATGGACAAATTATTTTCTGTTGGTATGTTCTTTGTTCTTCAGTCATATATTGGTGAAGGCTCTCAGGGCATCTGTGTATATTCATTTTTGGACAAGATGAGAGTTTTAGTTTTGTTTTTGTTTTGTTTTTTAAGGTAGGCTTTCACTTTGTAGTCTAGGCTGCCCTTGAATTTACCCACTAGACTGGGTTTGAACTTGCAGTGATCCTCCTGTCTCAGCTGCTTCAGTGGTAGGATTACAGGAATGTGCCATGGGCAGGATGATTTTTAGTTTGGGGCTATAGATGTTCTTTTGGGTTCCTGAATGGAAAAATAAGAATGATGTACATGGTACTATTCTGCACTAAAACTGGTGTTTGCATTGGGCATGTAGAAGGATAGGAAGGTATTCTATGTAACTCAGGGTTATTGCAAAGAGTAAATGAGTATTCATAGGTCTTGAACATAGTAATAACTGAGGAAACTGTGGCTGTTACATTTGTGTGGAGGTGGAATGGTATGATGCTTGAGAGTATGGGCTTTGGAATCTGTTTTAGAACTCATAATCTTCCTTCCTTAGATGCCCAAATGCTTTATTTCTTAACGGTACTTTCCGAATACATAACATGGAAATGATACTACTTACTTTGAAAGATTTTTGTAATATTTGAGTGAAATTAAGCATGAAAAGCTTTTGGCAAAAAGCCTGGCTAAGTCTTAGGTATTATTATCATTGTCATCTATATTGTATTTATTAACTCTGTATTTATTTCTGTGTTACTAATGTCTCTTCTCAGTTTCAGGTCACTTTATCTGCCAGATATTCCCACCTGGATATCCCTGCTGGTACTTTGAATTCCACATGTCTGTTTGCTCCACTCTGTTTTTCTTATTCTCTTTCTCAGTAATGATGTCTTGTCTAGACAGAAAGTATTCTTTACTCTTCTTAGCTGTCTTATTCAATGGGTTTGTAGGTCTTACCATTCTCTCCCCCTAAACTCCTGTCTTCTTTGTTGCCAGACCTTAGGTTAGTTGTTGCCACCTATCAGTTGCTTACTGCAGTAACTTTATAACTGGCTTCTTCTTGTCCTTTTCTGATCCAGTCTTTATTTTATAGCCCAGAAATTATTCTAAAATGCAAAACCTGATCATAGTTTTGCTTATCGTACACTAATGGTTTCTCATTGCTCTCAAGATAAATTTTAACTTCCTTATGTTAGTATTAAATACCTAATCTGTCTCTTTATTTGTTCTGTCTAGCTTCACTTCTTGCCATTTAGCTCTCCTACTCCTCCTTAGCTATTCCTAATTGTCCTAGCTTGGATTCCTTTCTCCTCTAAACCTTTCTGTGAGTCCTCTGCAGTGTAAGGGACTTCTGTAGCATTCCGTACTTATGATATTGTCTTTTCCTGTCACTTTTATTGGATTGTAAGCCTTGTGATGATGGGACCATGTAAATAAATATTTACCATTGTATACGTAACACAGAACATAATAGTGTAATTATCACTTAATAGTAAAGTTCGGGCCAGGCATGATGGTGCACGTCTGTAATCCCAGTACTTGGGAGACTGAAACAGAAGGATCACTTTAAGTTTGAGGCAAGCCTGTGCTGCATAGTGAGACCCTGTCTCACTCTTCACCTTGCCCAAAAAAAGAAGAGATTCAGTAAAAGTGTGAGATGTGCCAGAAGGAAAGTTGTATTATACATACCACACACACACACACACCCACACACGCACACACACACTTTCTTTATTAATAAATCCAAGTTTTTCATTACTATCAAGGATAATTTTATACTAACGTTTCAATTAGCAGTTGTTTGCTTCATATCTTTTAAGAAAGTGATGGGAAAGGGGAAGGAAGGAAATGAGAAGAAGATTAAAAAAAGAACTAAGATATGTCATGTACATTTACCAACTCCCCCCATGAATGTAATCATTGTGTACTGCAAAAATGTACTAATAAAAGTTCAGTACAAAAGAAAAGTGGTGGAAATGTATTAAGGATTTATTAAAGTTCCTCATTTTGACTGGGTTTAGTTTCAGGGAAAAGTTTCATTTTTTTCTTTGTAGCTGGTGAATGCTTATGTAATGACAAGCCGGGAGCCACCTTTAAACACTGCAGCTTGCAGACTGCTACTGGACATCATGCCAGGGCTGGAAACCGCTGTTGTTTTTCAAGAAAAGGTACTTGCTAAAAAAAGAAAACATTGTATCTTAGGGGTTTTTTTGTGTGTGTGTTTTGTTTTTGTTTTTTGAGGCAGGGTCTCACTAAGTAATTCAGGCTAGCTTGAACTCACTGTATAGCCCAGCATGACCTCAAACTCAAGGCAATCCTTCCTCTTCAGCTTCCTGAGTGCTGGCATGATAGGTATGCACTAGCATTGTGTGTATGTATATATTTATTTGTGAATTGGTGATTGAGCCTAGGGCTTTCCACTGGGCTATATCCCTAGTTTTAGTTTTTTATTTTGAGACAAGGTCTCAGTTGATAAATTGTGTAGTCTGGGCTTGAACTGGCTATCCTTTGGCTTCAGCCTTGCAGAGTGCTTGGATTACAGGCCTGTGCCACCATGCCCAAGTTTATTATTTCATTGAAGATGATCTTTTGAATTTTCCTTTGTTACTAAAACAGTTGTCATAGCTTTTTCTTCATGTAGTAATATGTTATAGAAACTTAAGAAACCTGGATGAACAAAATAAAAAATAAGAATAGCTATTTGAATGAATATGTGATACATGGAATTTGTTACAAATCTTTTCTTTTTTTGGTAGTACCAGGGATTGAACTCACAACCTTGTGCTTGCTAGGCAGGCACTTGTGCTGCTGAGCTGTATCCCTGGTTTTGTTACAAATCTTAACAGCATGTTTTTAGAATTTTTATTTTTATTTTATTTTTTATCTTTTTGGGACAGGATCTCACTATGCAGTTCAGGATAGCATTGAGCTCACTTTGTAGCCCAGGCTAGTCTTGAACTTGCACTGATTCTCCTGCCTCAGTCTCCCAAGTGCTGGGATTACAGGCATGCGCCACCAATCTTGGATTAGAATAGATCTATGATCTCATGTGATGTTGAGCAGTCTTTCCCAGTGATGAAGAACTTTCTGTTCTTTGAGAAAGCCCACCTTATTTTTGTGTATTTAGTAATTCATTTAGCTATTAGTATGAGGATAGGTTTTGTGCTGTCCTCAGATATTAGATGCTAGGAATGTTTTTCAGCAAGATGTGAGCTTATATTTTATTCATAATGTGTTTGGGGATAGGCAGACACAGGTAAACTGAAAATTTCAGGTAGTGCTTTGAAGAACACAATGTGTAGCTGTGCATGTGTATTTTGGCTTTCAAAAATTAGTTGCTCTAAAAAAAGTTCGTTGCTCTATTTTTGAAAGTAATAATTTAGCTTTAAGAGTTTGCTGTATGAATGGTGTAGGCCTCATAGTTGATTGATTTATTTTTTGGTGCTGGGATTGAGCAAGGGTCTTACTCTTTCACTGAACTATACTCCCAGCACTTGCTTTATTTTTAAAACTATTAAAAATTTAATCATAGATAGACATGGTGAAACATACCTGTAATCCCAGGGTAAGGTGCGAAGATTGCAAGTTTGACCACAGCCCAGGCAATTTAGTGACTTAATAAGACCCTGTCTCAAAAAAATAGTGTTAGGGAGGTACCTCAGTGTAAAGGTCATGGGTTCAATACTCAACAGTGCAAGAACATTACCTCCTCCAGCCCCCACTTCCCCAGGGGATTCTATAGAAGCCTTCACATGTAATAGGTAAGCACTCCCATCAGTGAGCTACATCCTCAGATCCCTTCCTGTAATCCCACCGTCCTTTTTTCCCCCTCAGGTTTTTATTTTCATGTCTTGCTCTGTAGGATGGCCTCAAACTTTTGAGCTTCCTGCCTCAGCCTCCTGAGTAGCTGGGATTACAAGTGTAATCCCAGTGTGTACCACTTGCTTTTTAAGTACTTTTTTCCATTTGAGACAAGGTCTTGCTGTGTTGCCCAGATTGGTTGGTCTGGAACTTCTGCCTCAGGCTCTCAACTAGCTGGTAATACAGGTGTGCAACGCAGTGCCTGGCTGCAAATTTTTGTTCTTAGGAACAGGATTGAAATAATAATTTTTTTGGTTATGAGACTGAATTCTGTGCTTTTAGTTTTGAAAGTAGGCTTTTCCTGAATTGTGTTATTTCCTTTACTATAGGAAGGAATTGTTGAGAATCTTTTCAAATGGGCCCGAGAGGCTGATCAGCCACTGAGGACATATTCTACTGGACTGTTGGGAGGTGCTATGGAAAATCAAGACATTGCTGCCAACTACAGGGATGAAAATTCACAGCTGGTAAGGACCATAAAAAGAGTGTTCACAAGTTCTTTTTTATTGCCTGCCTCTGAATAGTTAAAAATCTTACGTATATCCTGTTTTCACCATTCTTTTTTTCTTTTTCAAGATATGGTCCTGCCCTGTAATCCAGGCTGACCTCAAACTCATGATCCTCCTACTTCAGCCTCTTGAGTGCTGAGATTATAGGTGTGGAGCACCATGCCTGGCATACTTATAACCTTGTGTTAGAATACTAGAATATAGTTAAAATAGCAACAAGAATTTTTTTTTTTTCCTCCCAGTACTGAGATTGAATCTGGTTTATGTTGCAGTATATCCCTGGTCATTTTTAAGTTTTTTTTGAGACAGGGTTTTGCCAAGTTGTCTAGGCTTGCTTGGAATTTGGAATCCTCTTGTCCCAGCCTTCCAAGTAGCTGGGAGTATAGATAGATGTGAGCCTCCACACCTGGTTTACATGCAAGTTTTGATTTCACTTTTTTTTTATATTGAAAATAGTTGTTTTTGGAGGAAGGGGCAGAAATGGAAAATTGAAAAAAAAATAGTTGTTTTTCATCTGTCAAGGATTATGGCATTGTATACCATAATGTACTATTCCCTGTGTCTCATCTCCTTTCCTTTAACCTTTGTGTTATGAAAATTTTCCAACATGAAGTACAGTTGAATGATTCTTATGGTGAGCAGCTGTATATATACCACCTTGATGTGTTATTAACATTATACTGTACTTATTACATACTCATTTACTTTTTCTGTCCATCCACCTTTCTGGTCCATCCGTGTCCCCCCACCCCGCTCCTTTAGTACTGGAGATTGAATTTAGGGCCTTTATACCTTGCCTTTTAATTAATTAATTAAATTTTTTTTTTTTTTGGTACTGGAGATCGAACTCAGGACCTCACACTTGACAGGCAGGTGCTTAAGCCACTGAGCTAAATCCCTGGCTCTTTTTTTTCTTTTTTTGAAGCAGCATCTTACTAGTCCAGGTTGGCCTTGAATGAACTCTGTAGCCCAGGCTGGCCTTGAAGTCCCAGTGATCCTCATGCCTCATCATCTTTTGAGTGCTGGGATTACTGGTATGTGCTATCATGCCTGGCTCTTTTATTTATTTTTTCACAATTTAGAATGAATTTGCAGACCATCCCTAAGCCCCTCAGCCCCCTTTACTTTTGGTCATAATGAGGATTGAATTGAGAGCGTCTTGTGTGGGAGGCAAGGACTCTACTACTGAGGTACATACATACCTCTTTTATTTGAAATTTTGGTCTTGCTAAATTGTGTAGAATAGCAAGTTGTTGTCTTCTTAAGTTAGCCTTCTAAATAGCTGCAATTAAAGGTTGGGCCACAGTTCCTCACCTCCTTTTTTAAAAACTAAACATGATACCATTTTTTAGATTTGACCCAGAAAAGTAAGTGCTTAAGAAGTTTTTTAAAAATCAGTTATATCGTGTACAGGTATAAGTTCAGTAGGATGAATGTGCTCATTATGTATGTCTAAAATGTACCAATAAAAATCTAATGAAAAAAGATGAACTTGAAAAATGGATCATGATTATGTACAATGTTTGATTTTTGCAAAGGCACCTTAAAAAGTCTGTTGCTATATCTACTTTCTGCTTCTTTAGATGGGATGACCCAACCCACTGTCACTCAAACAAATCATATGAAAGATATTTTACATGTAAATCTTTTGGTTTGAGTTTTCTGGAAAATTTGATGGGGAATTAGACTTCAGTTATAACTTACTTCAGCAAGTTGTAGAAATCAAGTTAATACAGTCAAATCTTTACTGTTATCAGCCACTGAACTAATTATAGTAGTATTCTTAAATGAAAATAAGAATTATTTGTTAAGAGTCATTTAAGATTCAGAAGAGACAACCCATTTTACTCCAATATTTGTTGATAGGTTGCAATAGTGCTTCGAAGATTGAGGGAACTGCAGCTTCAGGAAGTGGCTTTGCGGCAAGAAAGCAAGCGTCCACGGAAGCTCTCTTCTGAACCCCTTTTGCCTTTGGATGAGGAAGCTGTGGATATGGACTATGGTGACATGGCAGTAGATGTAGTGGATGGAGAACAGGAAGAAGCTTCTGGAGACATGGAAATCTCATTTCATCTTGATTCAAGCCACAAGACCAGTAGTAGAGTAAACTCAGCAACCAAACCTGAGGAAGGAGGATTAAAGAAAAACAAGTCAGCAAAACAGGGCGACAGAGAGAGCTTTAGGAAAGCCAAACAAAAGTTGGGTTTCTCATCTACTGATCCAGATAGAATGTTTGTTGAGCTATCTAATAGCAGCTGGTCAGAAATGTCCCCCTGGGTGATTGGCACCAATTACACCCTTTATCCCATGACTCCTGCTATTGAGCAGAGACTCATTCTCCAGTACTTGACCCCTCTAGGAGAATATCAGGAGGTAAGTGTATTGGGAAGGGTACTGTGGGACTGTTTTGTTTGTTTCTGGGTTATTTATGGTAGTACTTGCTTGAGTTATAACACGGTAGTTAACATATTCTTAAATCAACTGCAAAAAAGTCTTTGTTCATACTGGTAAGGTCTGATGCAGGTTACTTAAGGTCTGTTTGGTAAGTGTGTTCATGTTTACTATTCATAAGGAAGGGGAGAAGTAGGAAGTGTATGACATTTTAAAGCCAAAAATGAAGACTTATTTTTGATTTGCATTTCAGTTACTTCCCATATTCATGCAACTTGGGTCACGGGAGTTGATGATGTTCTATATTGACCTGAAGCAGACTAATGATGTCCTGCTTACATTTGAGGCACTCAAGGTAAAATGCTTAAAAGTATTAGGTCACTGAAGAGTTTTGCTCATTCTTAGTATTTCTAATAAGCACTCTGTTGAAGGTAGTAGAAACAAAATTGGTCAAAATACTAAATAGAAGAGAAACTGGATCTTACATAATATGACTGTCAGGAAACGTCTGTGGGAATGAGGTAAGCTGGGTTCTCAGTAATGATCAGCCATGTAAAATTTAAGGTTCTACCTGCTTGTTCTCGTTTCCCCACCTTCCTAATGTGGAAGTAGAATTTCTATTGTATGGTAAAGGCGCATTGTATGGAAATCATTCCTGTGGCCGAGTTTTAAGAAGTTACGCATAATTTAGCTGCTGCTTGAGGGAAGGATTATGTTGAAGCATGGTAGAAGTGTGTGTAACAGTAGGGTAATTAGGGAGAGAGATTCAAATTAAATATAAGAATTAGTTTAAGTCTGGGTGATGAGAAATTCTGAGAGGACCTGTTTCTGCTATTGTACTTGGCCAAGTCTGTACAAATATTAAATCACATATAGACACTCCTTGTTTATTGAGTTCCTTTCCTGTAACTAGGTTGTTAGATTAATTGGTTGCTAAATGAGGAATTGTACATAGGGTGTACATTACAATATTCAGACTCAAGAAATGGTCAAATGAAACTTGAACATGATGGCTTTGCTTGTATTTGCATATCTGTTAATTCAGTACTATCATGTATAACAACATAAAACTACAGTACTGTATAGTCCAACCAGCAAAAATTATGGTACTATATAAGTGCTGTACGAAAGATGACATAAACAAGATATGCCGAACTGTACAAAACAAAAAAGACAAGTCATAATTCAGAACAGTCATTTATGCAGGTAGATCATTAGAGGAGGAATATCTGTAGCTGCAAATTTGTGTTGTTTTGTCTTCCTGGAAGACATCTTATAGGGGGAAATAGGTGGCAGAGCTCTGGCTCACCTTAGGTCCTTCTGTATATACTTCAGAGTAACCAAAATCCCAGCGCTATCGCTGTACTTCTTATCCTTAAGAATTGTGCATGAATCAGGGCTCCCAGAGAGGCTAGTGAGAATTGAAGAGGAAACAAAGCTTAAAAGATTAAACAGAAATTTCAGATCTATTTTAAATGCATGTTATTAGTTATAAAAACTTAATAGTTTTGCTACTTTGCTCAAGATTGAAAGACAGCTATGCTCACCACTATATCAGCAACACCACGCTCAAGATTGTTTTTTGGAGCTATATTGAGAATAAATTTGAAAGAAGTCGAAGTTCAATTGAGTCAGTGACTGAACCAAAGCTAGAACACAGCTGATTGTATTAAAATAATAATAAAAAAATGAGAAAGTTAGCAAAAGTTCTAACTTTTGGTTTTAGGAGGGAAAATAAAAATATTATGGAATCTCAGTTTTTAAATTTCCTTTAAACAGAGTGGTTGTTTTTGTAGAGGAGCTTTTTTTTTCCCTACATAGTACTAGAGGCAGCCTTTCTGTTGAACGACATCCCCACTCTTAACCTTTTTGTTTTCTTTTGAGACAGGGTCTTGGTAAATTGTCATGTTGTCCAGGTTGAGCTTGAACCTGGAGTATTCCTGCCTCAGCCTCCCAGTGTGTTGGGATTACAGGCCTACATTGCCATGCTCAGCATATAGAGGATAAATTTAGCACCTTACTTCTGCGCTGGGGACATTTTTCTAATATACTGTGTAGTTTTTTCTGGTATGTGTATCGAGATTTTTGGATTCATTTTTTAAAATGATCTGTGGTATCTTTTTTGTTTAGCACCTAGCATCTCTCCTGCTCCATAACAAATTTGCCACAGAATTTGTTGCACATGGAGGAGTACAGAAATTACTGGAAATACCTCGTCCTTCTATGGCTGCAACTGGTGTATCTATGTGCTTATATTACTTGTCCTACAACCAGGATGCTATGGAAAGAGTAAGTCTGGTCTATCTAGGTATATGAGAATGGGGCTGGGTGGTGAATAATTTCTGTAAAGTTAAGTTCATTCCCAGAATGTTTTTTTGTTGTTGTTGGCTTGTTTTGTGTTGAGACAGAGTTTCACTGTGTAGTCAGGCTGGTCTTGAATTTGCTGTTAGATAGCCCAGGCTAGCTTCAAATTGGTGATCCACCTCCCTCAGCCTCCTGAGTGCTAGGAGTGTAGGTATGCACCACTCTACTCAGCTTCACAGAACTTTTGTTTTGTTTTGTTTTGTTTGGTTTGGTTTGTTTGTTTTGAGACAGGGTCTTACCATGAAGTCCAGGCTGACTTCGAACTTACTATGTTGCCCAGGCTGGCCTCATACTTGCGGTGATCTTCCTGCCTCAGTCCTCCCGAGTGCTGGGATTACAGGTCACCACACCTGGTTTCATAGAACTTCTTAGTAACTGCAATAAATACTTGAAAGGCTAAATTCTAATGAAAGGTGCAAGGAGCATAAATGTCCACTCTTAACAAAGTATTGTAAAAAATGCAAAATTGTTCAACAAAGGTTCTAAAATTTTCTGATCATGCTGGGAAAATGCAAGATAGATTGGAGTACTAAGACCTTTATTTGATATTTGTATTTCTCTGGCATTAAGATTAGTCTTCAAGTACTTTTCAGGTGTCCCTCAGTGGAGTTACTTGTGTGTGTGGTGCTGAGTACTGAACTCAGGGTCTTTGCATTGAACTAGATCCCTGTCAAACTCTCCTGCCCACCTCTGCTTTTTATACTTGGTTTTATCTTGTGATCCTCCTGCCTTCCAGAGTTGTGGTATTACAGGTGTGCACTACCATGCCTGCCTTATATTGGACTTTTTTTGGTCAGTTTATTGTAAAAACAGTAGATGTTGCTTTGTATATATTAACAAATAATTTGTGATGGAGACAGTAAATCATTCCAGCTGTTCCCAGGGCTACAGTATGGTTTCCTGTTTGGTTCTGCTGCTTTTCAGGTAAGATTCTTTCATATTTAGTGTTTTTAAAAATGTAAATAGCGGGGTGTGGTGGCGTATGCCTATAAAATTCCAGCACTTGGGGAGGCTGAGGCAGAAGGATCGTTATGAGTCATGAGTTCGGGGCTAGCCTGTGTTACATAGTGAGTTCAAGGCCAGCCTGAACTGCATAGCAAGATCTTGTTTTAAAGAAAAAAATGTAAATAGGCTATACATTTGAAAAGTGATGTTTGGCACTTGAACTCTTAGTGTAAGTTCTTTGTCATTTCTGTGCCTGGAACATTTTTTAAATATGCTATGTAATTTGTTTTTTTTCTGGTATAGATAATAAAGCTGGTCATTTTTTCTTGAGCTTTCTTTGTGTTTGCTTACTTATTTGTATAATCAATTTGAATTTAATCTTTCCTCTCAAGTCCAATATTATTGAAAGTAGTAAGTTCATTTGATTGTATATACAGAATAAATTCTGGCTGTAGGAAAAAGTAATAAGCAGCTCAAAGAGTGCTTTACAACTCATCTAACCCATAGAAGACATCAAAATGTGTATGAATCAATCAGCAAGTTAATGAATACTAAACTTGAAGATTTAGTATCAGTAGGCTCAGTCTCGTTTATTACTTTGGAAAGACTTTAAGCTGCTTCTTCATCTCTTAAGTGGAAATCTAATGACCTGTATAACAAAGCATTAAATGATATATTTGTGGACACTTAGTATAGGTTGAATTTAAATATTTAAATTTAGATAATTTTCAGTTTTGGAATGGGTTATGTTAAAAAATTGTTGTTAAGAATTACTTGCCTGGGGTGAATTTTTCATCCCTTTCAAAAACTAAATTTTGCCCAAAATGAAAAAAAAATTTTTATTTTAATTTTTTACAGGTTTGCATGCATCCCCACAATGTTCTGTCTGATGTGGTAAACTATACACTTTGGTTAATGGAGTGTTCTCACGCCTCAGGATGCTGCCATGCTACCATGTTTTTCTCAATTTGCTTCTCATTTCGTGCTGTTTTGGAGCTCTTTGATCGCTATGATGGTCTTCGGCGTCTGGTGAACTTGGTGAGGTTCTTTTGTTGCTTATCTTGTTAGGATTAGGGGTCTAGCTTGTTTTGGCTGACCTTTATCTGCACCCCAGTGAAGAGGGGAGGCTTTGTTTCAGTACTGGGTACAGTATTGTACCCAGGGGCTTCACAGTGAGCTAGATCCCAATCCCTTTTAGTTTTTTTTTTTCTTCTCTTTTTTTTTGAGACAGGGTCTCACTGTGCAGTTAGGCTGGCCTTGAGCTCACTTTATAGCCCAGGCTAATCTCGAACTTGCAGCGATCCTACTGCTTTAACCTTCTGAGTGCTGAAATTATAGGCATGGGCTACCATGCATGGCTGCCCTTTTAGTTTTTAATACAGGGTCACTCATTTGCTTAGGCTAGGCTAGACTTTGTAGTCTTTCTCTTTCAGCCTCCCAGGGAATTATTGGCATATGTCACCATACCTGGCTCAAAACGAAGCTTTTGATTTGAGGAATTTCTTTTCTCTTCATTCATAAATTTCTCTCTATTTATTTGGTGCTGAGGCTCTTATACAGGGCCTCACCCACATTCTTACCATGAAGCAACACCTTAATCCCATTTTTTTTACTCAAACAATATGTTCCACTGACTTGAACCACTGCCTGATGGGACAGTCATGCATTTACCATTGGTGGTATAAGCTGCCCCTGGGAATGATCATGTATATACAGTCCCATTGTGAATGTGTCAGTGGTTGATGGATTCTGTGCCATTGTAGGCTTGGTTTTTTTCTGAGACAAGGTCTTGGCTGTGTAGTTCAGGCTGATCTTGAACTCTCTGTATAATGCAAGCTGGCCTTGAACTTACAGTGATTCTGCTTGCCTCAGCCTCGCAAGTGCTAGAGTTAAAGCCATGTGCCACCATGGCCAGCTTGCATATAGTGATCTTACGGGGAAAATTATTTTCCCCGTAAGGTTTTTCTAAGAGCAACAGCTTTATGCCTTTATATCTTTTAAAAATAATCACTTTATTAAAAATAACAATACTTATGTAGTATTACATAATACTAATACTTATGTAGTATTTGTTGTGATTGGCTACTTTATTTCTTTTAGCCTGACTAAAGCTGTGTCATTTTTCAATACGAGTTTTAATGCTTTGCTTTCTTAGGGCTACTATTAGCATGTCGCATGTATTTTGATGTTTGACATTCTTGATGAATATAAAAGTTTGCCAAAATAACTTTCCTTTATGTTATTCTTTCATTTTGTTCTACCTGCCTACTCTTTCTCCCTCTTCTGCCTTAATCTTTTATCTGTTTATTAATAGATCAGTACTTTGGAGATTCTGAATTTGGAAGATCAGGGTGCACTTCTGAGCGACGATGAAATATTTGCTAGCCGCCAAACTGGGAAACATACCTGCATGGCCTTGCGCAAATATTTTGAGGCTCACCTGGCCATTAAATTGGAACAAGTGAAGCAGTCACTTCAGAGAACTGAGGGTGGCATTCTTGTTCACCCTCAACCCCCATACAAGGTAAGAGGACATAAGCTTGCTTGCTTGCTTGCTTGCTTGCTTGCTTGCTTGCTTGCTTGCTTCCTTCCTTCCTTCCTTCCTTCCTTCCTTCCTTCCTTCCTTTGTGGTGTTGGGGATTGAACCAGGTGTATTCCACAAGGTAGCCAAGTGTCTGTCATTGAGCTACACCTCCATCTGGAGGATATGGTCCTAAAAGGAATGATCTTGTTTATACTTTCTGCATCCTGTCTAGCCTGAAACTTGTATTCAGATTAGTGGAGTCTCTGTGGGATATACGTTATTGGATTTTACTTGTCCTTTGTAGAAGCAGAACATTGAAAGCAGAAATAATACATGAATTTTAAAGACTTTGCTCCTGTTTGTAAATTACTGCTTCTCTGGGGTACTAGAACTAAAGGCTGATTTGGAATATTAAAGAGCTTTCTTTTATGAAAAGTACTCAATAATCTACTTGCTGTGCAGATTTTTTTTTTTGAAATGAGTATAACTCCACTTCTGTATCATTTTGGATCTTACTAGATATAGTTTATGAACAAGGTCAATATCTGTATCTTTTAAGAATTATAGATTAACTGAGCATGTTATGCATGTAATCTCAGCACTTGGGAGACTGAGATAGGAAGATCTGTGGGTTTGAGCCCAGCCTGGGCTACATAGTGAGTTCAAGGCCAATCTGAATGACAGTGAGATCCTGTCTCAAAAAAAAAAAATTAACAAAGCGAAAAAAATACCTATTACCTGGGTCTTCTTTCTCAAACTGTGAAATGTGCATAAGAAGCGCTTCAGTTATTTTTTTGACTAAAATGTTTTATGAGTCTTGATTATAAATAAAACAAAAATTTAACATTATATAATCATCCTTTCCCATGTGGGCTGTTAATTCAAGAATTGTGAAGTTTGAGCTGGGTGTGGTGACTAATTGGGTGCTTGAGGTAGGAGGGTCTCAAGTTCCAAGCTTGCATGGGCAACTTAATGGGGCCCTGTTGCAGAATAAAGTAAAATTTAAAAAGCAAGGGTGGGGGCTGGGGATATAGTTCAATGGGAGTGTGCCTTCCTAGTATGCTTGAGGTCCTGAGTTCCTTTCCTGGTACAGCCAAAAAAGAAAAAGAATTGTAGAACTTGAATTATTAAAACCTATTGGCCAGTGAGCGGTGCTTGAAAAGGTAGCAGGTAGATGATAAACATATATAATAACAGCATGTTTCTTCTTATAGGCATGTTCATATACTCATGAACAGATTGTGGAAATGATGGAATTTTTGATAGAATATGGCCCTGCGCAGCTATACTGGGAACCAGCTGAAGTCTTCCTCAAACTTTCCTGTGTTCAGCTCTTGTTGCAGCTTATTTCTATTGCCTGCAATTGGAAGACCTATTATGCAAGGTGGGACCAGAGAGATGTTTCACAAGAAATTCTGTCCTGCTCTTTGCATTTGCAGAAATTGATTTTGGTTTGATTTGCATGTGCTGTACACTTTAACTTTTTATTGGATTGAGATTTTAGACTTGAATCTGAGACAATGAGATTAAGTGTGAAAATGTGACTTAATTTATGTAGTGCTTGTTCTTGTATATGATCTTAAGCAAGGATCAGCTTCTGAACTCTCAAGAGAAGTTACATAATTTATATATCTTAACTGTAACATGGGGTTGAAGTCTTGAAGCTAGAGTCGTGTAGACTCGCTTTTACTGGACAACTATGTATAATGTTTATCTTACTTTCTCATGAAAACTATCTTTTTGCTCTTTTGATAGAAAGTAGTGTATCAATTAACCATTTTAACAATTTAAAGACAGCTAAATAGGATAGGCTCAGAAAAGGGCAGCTGATAATATCAGAGGTTGGGTAGATTTTGTTTTAGAATGATGTACAAAGAAAGAGTTCAAAGTACATTTTGGAAAAGATGGGGCCTGAAGAGAAAATAGTATCAAAAAAATTTTTTTTTTATATGGTACTTGGGTTTGAACTCATGGTCTTCATTTTTTTTGATTTTGAGATAGAGTCTGGCTAAGTTACTAAGTTGCCCCAAGCTTGGCTTTACTTTCTGCTTTAGCTTCTCAGTATGCTGAGATTAGGGGTGTGCCACTACCTAGTTCTAAACAGCATTTCTTGACCTCCTTTTTTCCTATCCACCCACTGCAGTAAGGAGGGACTTATTTGGGGGGAAAAAAAAATCCAAGACCTTAAATTTAGTGGGGTGCTTTTGAAGCAACTATTCTCAAAGCTTCTGGTGTGAGGACCCCTTTACTACTTTAAAAAGTTATTGAGGACTTTAATCTATTAGTGTTTACCGTATTAGAAATTAAAAGCCAAGCAGGTGGCGTGTGCCTGGATGCCAGCCCTTGGGAGGTTGAGACAGGAGGATCCTTGGGAGTGTCAGGCTATATTGGAGTATGTAGTGTAGTCAGGGCCAGCATGACCTTGACTCCTTAAAAAAAAAACAAAAGAACAGAAAACAAAAAATAGCAACAATGACAAAAGAAAAATTTAAAATTAATATCTAAAGCTGTTTATGAATATATTTTATAATAATGTGAGCCCATTGAATGTTAGTGTTCTTTTCCTTTTTTTTTTTTTTTGGTCCCAGGGATTGAATTTAGGACCTTGCGCTTGGCAGCAAGGTGCTTACACCATTAAGCTAAATCTCTGGCCCTTTTTTTGAATTTTACTGTCTTTTTTTTTTTTTAATTGGTACTGGGGATTGAACTCATGACTGTGCGCTTACAAGGCAGGCACTTATTCCACTGAGCTAAATCCCCAGCCCCAATGTTACTGTTCTTAATGAAAAATTTCTTAAAGGATGCTTCAACACAGTTAAAAAAAATTTTGGGCTTAATATATCATACATATGTATTTTTTTGTGACATCAGAGTCTTGAAGATTACATTATACATGTGAGAAAATGAGAGAAAGAAAGGATAGTGACACCGTATTAGTATTACCATATTTCCCTGAAAAGAACACTGGATCTTACATCAGTTTTTTTCTCCAAAAGATGCATTGCTGCTCATTTTCAGGGGATGTCTTATTTTTTCATGTATAATTATTTATTCAAGTATAAATATCTACATTTATTAAAATATAATCATGTGATATTCTGGAAGAAAGCCCAAACTTTCCAAACTTCAAATTCCAGTCCAAATGTCTTGCACCTCAATTTCCTATGGAACCATCAGCCTCTGTCTCTAATGTCCTGTAATAGAGCACTCACTATGTAGCCCATACATAGTGGGCTTGAATTTGCGATGTTCCTCTTGCCTCAGCCTCCCCATGTGCTGGGACTACAGGCGTGTGCCACCGCACTGAGCTAGAGCTCTCCTTAAATGAGCACTTGTAGCTTGCTCATAGTGCATTGGCAACAGAGCTGTCAGTAATTTTTATCCCATGAATTCTTCACCTGAGTCACCTCTTTCAGAGAGTCTCCACTAAATCAAGTGTCACCTGAAGATTTATGAGATAGGAATAGCAACAGAAATGATGATGGTTAAGAATGGTGGCCCACACAAAAGCAAAAAAAAAAAAAATTGCAGGAACCAAAATTCAGAAAATGTGTATTTCATGTGAGTGTATTAAGTACACCCATTACAAACATGACATGTTAAATTATGAAGATTCATATTAAGACACAGGCTGGGGATGTAGCTCAGTGCCATTCCACCTGCCTACCAAGTGTGAGGTTGTGAGTTTGATTCCCAGTACAAAAAAATACCCAAACAAATCCATATTGAGACACAATGTCTGTTCATTATCAAGTGCCCACGTTATTCCCTGTCTGTACTCTGCTTACTCATCAGTAAGTCTTGAGTTATCTGTTTACATAGGTGTTTACTTCTTATCCAAATGCACCATTGAATATTTATAAATACATAATTACAATTTATATCATTTTATATTTAATTATATATTAGTATTATTTTATAATTTAATATGCCCGTCACATTGTAATGGATATACTGAAATGCATCTGTTTGACTGATGATCTTAAGTGGGGCTTATATTCAGAGTAGGGTTTATATTACAAGCACTGTGAGAAATTACACTAGACACTATTTTCTGGTTAGGTCTTGTTTTCTGGGAAATACATTATGAATATAACCTGACTTTACAAGCCCTTTGAATCCTCTGAGAGGGTTTCAGAGACTAGCAGGAGTCCTCTGACCATACTGCAAGAACTACCATTTATAATTTTTTCATTTTTTGAAGATACTGGGTTCAAAACCAGGGCTTTGCATATACTGGTCAAGGGCTCTACACTGAGCTGTCCTATGTGATAAGTGCTGTTTTAGAGTATTAAAAAGTAGGTTATTGCAGGTGATAGTGGCACACACCTATAATCATGGCAATAATAGGAGTTCAAAGAGTACATAGTGAGACCCTGGGGCCAAAAAACAAAGAACCAGAGGATATTTATCTAGAGAGTAGTTTAAAAGATGCAACTCAAAAGATAGATGGACAGGGTACTAATACATTTCTTGAGTAGTACACATTCACTTTTTTTTTTTTTTTTTGGTACCAGGGATCGAACTCACGACCTTGCGCTTGCCAGGCAGGCACTTAAGCCACTGAGCTAAATCCCCAGCCCCACATTCACTTTTTTTTTGTTTGTACCAGGGAATCAAACTCATGACCTCATGCTTACCAGGCAAGTGCTTGAACCGCTAAGCTAAATCCCTGGCCCCACATTCACTTTTTGATTATTGAAAACTGTCTGTTTTTTTAAATTTGGTGCTGGAAATTGAACCCTGGGAGTGCTGAGCTATATCTCTAGCTCTTTTTATTTTATATTAAAATAAAATCTTCCTAAATTGTCCAGGCTGGCATCAAATTTTGTATTCTCTTGCCCAATCTCCCAAGTAGCTAGGATTATAGGTATGTGCCAACATGCCTGGCTAAAAATTTATATCCTTGATTTTAAAAATTTATTTAGGGAAAGGAAGTATAGCTCAGTACTGTAAGCTGAAAGGCGCTCAAAGCGCCTGCTTTGCATGTCTGAGGTCCTGCCAGAGGGGGGAAAATACTTCTGGTGCTGGGGATTGAGCTTGTGCCATATGTTTGCTAGGCTTGAATTATGAGCCCAGCTGAAAAAGCTTTTTTTTTTTTTTTTTTTTTTTAAGTGTTTGCAGTACTGAAGATTGAACCTAGGGCTTTAGTACTGAGCTGCGTTTCTGAGCTGTGTATTTTTTATTTTGAGAAAGGATGTTGCTAAGTTGGCTTGGCTAGGCTAGGCTGGGCTCTAACTTGTGATCTTCCTACCTCAGCCTCCCAGAGTGCTAGGATTTTAGACTTGTGTTGCTACACTTGGCTCACTTTATTATTATTATTATTATTATTGGGTTGGTTTTTTTTTTTTTTTTTTGAGACAAGGTCTCACTATGTAGTTCAGACTGGTCACTATGTATGTAACCCAGGCTGGCTTTGAACTCAACAAATCTGCCTCAGCCTCTGAAGTGCTAGGATTAGAGCATGCAGCTTTTATTTTTAAAAATGAAATATTTCAAAATAGGGAATGGTACAGAAGATTATGTAACAACTCTTTTGAACTCATCTTCAAGCAAGGCATGTTGTAGCTTTCCTTCAGAGTAACCTCAGAGTAACCATTCTGCATTTGGAGTGCATCTTTTTCATGCATTTTTAAAATATATTTCTGCATGTGCATAAACAATATTTTACTTTATAATGTTTTTAAATTATTTCAATGTTTTGTTATATGCATCCTTTGCAACATTTTCAAACCTTAATGTTTGTGAAATTTATGCATGTTAATATTTAAACTGCTATATTTCTATATATAGTTTATTTCCATTCTCATTTAGTGTCTTTCGGTAAGTAAATGATACTATGAACCTTTTGTAGCTGAGGTATAGAATCTGTGTTTTAGGATATCTGCATTTTCACTTTTATTGGGTATTACCAGATTGCTTTTATTTTTATGTTCAATTTTATAAATTTTTTGTGTTATATGGTTCAGGCTGGCCCTGAACTCACTTTGTAGCTGATGCTGGCCTAGAACTGGAAGCAGTTTTTCTGCCTCAGCCTCCCAAGTACTGGGATCATAGGCATGTGCCACCACCAGGATTGTGGGTTTTTTGGGGTGTGTGTGTGTGTGTGGTTTTGTATTTTTTTGTTGTTGGTTTTTTTTATTATTTTTGAGGCAGGCCTTATAGTGCATGTTGGCCTTGAACTTATTTATGTAGCTCAGGTTGGCCTTGAACTCATGGCAATCCTCCTTCCTTAGTGTCCCGAGTGCTAGGATTACAGGCATGTGCCACCATGACAGGCAGCAAGATTGTTTTTACGATGATCTTAACCATTGTGTTTCCCAATATTAATATATAAATTTTTCATTTTTCTTCTTACCAGTACATGGTTCTTCAGATTTTTAATTTTATATCTCACATTATATGATGTTGCATTTTGAGTCCCTCCTCTCACCCTTTACAATTTTTTGAAAATGATTGTTAGTGGCTGCAGGATAGTTCATTATATGTCTTTTGGATTTTGTGATATTTCAGATTAGATTAAATATTTCAGATTAGATTAGGGTTGCTCAGCTGGTAGAAGTCTGCAGATATTAAAGAATCTCAGTAATTCTGAACTCTGAAACACTGCTGGTCCTAAGTGTTTTAGATAAGGGATACTCAGTGTAAACATAAGTATTTGCTTGTACTTTTTTTTTTTTATTGGTGTTAAGGTTTGAACCTAGCTTCCTGGTTTTGCTAGACAAGTGCTATGTCACAGAGTTACATCCTTAGCCCTTGTTTGTATTTCTGGTTATTTTCTTAGGACAGATTGCTAGAGAAATTTCTGGGCCAAAAATTATGAGCATTTTACCAATCATGTTTTATATTGCCAAATTGCTTTGTAAAAAAATTTGTTAACTTTTTTTTTTTTTTAATATAGGGTCTTACTATATATTGGAGCTGGCCTCAAATTTGCAAGAGTCTCCTGTGTGCCTGCCTCAGCTTCCTGAGTGCTGGGATTATAGGCAGGCCTGTGCCAGATTACTTTTTTTTTTTTTTTTTTTTTTGAGACAGGGTCTCACTCTCACTATGTAGCCTAGACTGACCTTAAATTCACTATGTAGCCCACACTTCCCAGCCAGATTACTTGTTGGAGTTCTCCTTTCTTTCTTTTGTTCTTTTTTTTTTTTTTTTTTGTCTTTTTGAGATAGGGTCTTGCTATATAGTTCAGGCTGACCTTGAGTTCACTTTGTAGTGCATGCTGGTCTTGTTCTTGTAGTGATCCTCCTGCCTCAGCTTCCCAAGTGCTAGGATTACAGGTGTGTGCCACCATGCCTGGCTTTTACTACAGTTCTGTTTAACCTCAATAGTATTAAGGATTTTTTAAGTTAAAAAAATTTTTTTTAGTACATGTTTGCAGTACATAAAATTACATTCATTGTGGGGAGTTGGTACACGTGCAAAGCAGATCTTAATTCATTTATCTTCTTCCTCCTCTCCCTTCCCTCTATCTCTTGGTTTCTTTCCCATTTGAAAACAGTCTACCAAAATGTTTTGTTTTTAACTGTAGAACTTTGATAGGTGAAAATTCCATTGCTGTGGGTTTTGGAAGTAATGTCATGGTGACTTACAAATCCTCTGGATACTACCACAAATGATGGACCCGCACAAATGGTGTTCTGGCATGTTGTCTTTTAGAAACTGTTACTGTTACTCATGGCTACATTGTTATATTTGGACTAATTGTTCTTCCTGTTCAGGAATGACACTGTGCGTTTTGCTTTGGATGTCCTGGCTATTCTTACTGTGGTACCAAAAATACAGCTCCAGTTGGCGGAATCAGTGGATGTACTGGATGAGGCTGGCTCTACTGTCTCCACTGTAGGTAGGTAATACCTTGCATTTTTTGTTGTTTGATGTGAATTTGTTTTCCTTTGCTATTCTGGTTATGGTTATTTCATGTAATTTTGGTGTATTAGAACAGAAGGTAGTAGAGGGTTTTTGCTTATCCCTTGTAAGTAGTGCCATATAGTTATATTTTAAGGGAGTCGTGTGAACCTAATAAATTTGAGGTATGTGTTTAAGTTATTTCTGTTATAATAGTGCATGTACATTCTCAAAATCCTTATGCTGTGGTGTGGGGCACTAAAAATAAGGTTTATAGGAATGATTTAGGTCAACAGTAAAATACCTAAGCAGCTAAACTAAAAATAATCAGTAAATTGGTAGTAGCTATCATATAGACACTCAAAAACATAGCCTTTTAAAGGAAAACACCTTAAAAAAAAAAAAAAGGAAAACACCTTTTGCTTAGAGATAACTTATTAAGAGCAGATGTATGAGGATGCTGCTGAGGTGAGTATGGGAGGTAGTGTGATTGGTGTGGGTCCTGGTATGCAGCACTCTAGAGAGAAAGCCCAAAGTTTTGCTACTTTCTTTGTCCTGCTCCAGCCCTCCCTTTTCCTCCTCTCTCCTCCTTTTCCTTTTTAGGGCTGGGAATAAACTAGGCACTGATTTTTAGTTTTCTTTTTTTCTTTTTCTTTTTTATATTAAAGAGAATAAACAAAACAGAAAAACTGATGAGAACAGTGAAAGTGGTACAAGACTTCAAAACAAGATAATGGGAAATCATCAGTGGCTAATGTAATGTCTCATTTTCTTCAAAATAACTGTCCCTACCATCAGACATAATAAATCAAAACAAAGTAGAGTAAAACCCGTCAAAAGAATGAAAGCATTATAGGGCTTCAAAACCAGATAATAGGAAATCAACAGTGGCTATAGTAATACATCCCATTATCTTCAAAATAGCTGCCCATACCATTAGACACAGTAAAATCAAACAACAAGACAGAATATAACCAAACCTAACAAAACTATGAAAACAATACAGAATTTCAAAACAAGGTAATAGGAAATTGGGCTTGGGATATAGCTCAGTGACATAAGTGCCTACCTGGCAAACACAAAGTCCTGAGTTTGATTCCTGGTACCGAAGGAAAAAAAGGTAATAGGAAATTAACACTGGTTACCACCTTTCGTTTTTACACATTTCCTCTCCTATCACTTTCATAATATCTGTTTTACATTTTGGATCCCACTAACTCTTTTATTTTTTTAAGCTAGATAACACAATGTTCATCCATATGAATCTGAATCATTTCACCCATGAGCATGATCTCAGGTTACATCCATTTACCTGCAAGAGCCTTGAGATTATCCTTCTTTATCCTAGCTTTCCATTGTACGAAATTGCTATATTTTTCTTATCTATTCTGCGGTTGATTGGCAAGTTATCCCTGCTTTATTCTGCTTTCTTGTCACACAGAACAGTTGTTTTCTCTCCCTTTAACTTCTGTCTATGAATTTCCTTATGAGTTAAATGTGTTTCTTGTATTCAGCATACTGATGGATCTTGTATTTTGATCCACTCTCCTTGTTTCTTTTTATTGGTGAGTTGAGGCCACCTTCATTGATGGTTACAACTGAATGGTTACAACTGGCATGCATTGGCTTATCTCTGTCATGCTCTCTACTTTTCCCCTTCGTTCAGGTGCCTGCCCTGTTTGGTGAGCCCCCTCTGCTGCTATTCCTGGGACCGTGGACATCTTTCTGTCTCTCTAAAATATCCTTCAGCATTCTTTGCAGGTTTGGTTTGGTGGTCATACATTCCTTCTGTTGTCCTTTATCATGGAGTATCTTATTTTTCCATCAATTTTGAAACATAGTTTTGCAGGGTACATCAATCTGGGTTGGAAGTTGTTTTCTTTCAGGTTCTGAAATACTTCACTCCAAGCTCTTCTTGACTTAATGGTTTGTGTTGAGAAGTCTGCCGTGATTCTGATGGGTTTTCCTTTATAAGTGATCTTGTTTCTTTTCTCCAATAGCATTTAGCATCCTATTCTTGTGCTGAATTTCTGGGATCTTGATTATTCTGTGTCTGGGTATAGATTTCCTTTGGTTATGGCTGGTTGGTGTTTTATATGCCTCACTTATCTGAATGCCAGATCCTTTTCCCATGTTTGGGCAGTTTTCTGCTATTACTTCTGTAAATAGTCTTTTTATGCCGTTTGTGTTGGCCCCTGCTTTTTTTGCTGACACTTAATCACTCTTTAATTATTTTTGTTTGCAGTCTTCCAGCCATTGAATTGTTATTTCCTGGTTCCTTATTATTTTTAAGAAATCTTTCCTTTAACAATTGCTAGCTGCAATCCTGTCTTCAAGTCCTGAAAGTCTATCTTCAATCTCTTTAAAGTAGTTTTGCCAGCATTTGATAGTTTTTAATTTCCTGGATATCTCTTTGAGTCTATTTCATGCATTATAATTCCTTCCTATATTGTTTATTCAAGGTTTCCATCATTTTCCTATGCTCTTTTTTAAATCTGTATCTTTAGATATGCTCAGAAATTCTTTGTTTGTGATTTATTCTTTTACCTGAGATGTTATTTCTGATCTGATTATTTTTACAGCCTCATGAAGTTGTTTTTTTTAGTTGCTATTCTTTTAGAGATTTCAGGTGTATGACTTTTGTATTCTTCCATGTCTGTATCTCCCAGACTTGTTCTGTGTGGGCTAGAGGTCTGAGATTGCCTTTTGCTCCTTTGCTTTGGCATTCTGGGTTCTTCCCAACAAGCTGGTTGTGGAGTCCCAAGTGCTTCCTCTGCTGGCTGCCTCTCTGCAGTGTAGGGAAATGGGCCACCTGAGTTTCCCTGAACCCAGGTTCCCAGGGAGGCAGTGGGGCATGGGGCAGGCTTCTCCAGACTTGTGTGGCTATACTGAGGCTTCCCTGATGGCCATGGGTGTGTGGTGGTGGGCCTACTACTTTTCCCAGCCTGAGTGGCTACATTGGGACTCCTTTAATGGCATCAGGCACACAGGGGCATGTTTGTCTGATTCTCCTGGCCTGTGCTGGTTGCCCACAGGAAGCAGATGTCTCCAGTGGTGGCCTGTGGGAGCACAGGGTGTAGCTGGCTGTTTTCTCTGCCCACGCCTGAGTGAGCTTCCCAATGGCAGCATATGCACAGGGGTGGATCTGACTATTTCTCCCTGCCTGCACTGGCTGCTTACAGGAGACAAGCCTTCCAGTGGTGGCCAGTTTTTAGTTTTCTTGATACTGTATATAGTAGAAAAGATTTCTGCTGCCATGGTAGCAGCTAAGCTGAGGATTTCCTTCATTTTCTGCAAAAGTTTTATTTTTGCTAATTTTGCTCCCTTTACCTGGGAAAAATTGCATACTGACCTTGTTGACTTCCCCACAATACTGTAACATCATTTCTCTAATTTTTATATGTGCCCCATCCACCCCCACCCCTGCCATCCTGGACACTGAACAGGACATTGCCCAAGAAAGTACTTTTAACACTAAGCTCGTTTCTAGTCTCTTTCTCCTATTTATTAGCTTTATGTGATGTATTGTATCATGAAAATACATTTTAGTACAGCTGATTATATATTATACAGATAATTGTGTATACTGTTAAAAAATGAGATAGTTACTTTTTGTAATAGAAAAGAATGACTGAAACTCTAGATTTAGATTGGGAACAACCAATGAAATTAGGCATTCTTTTTATAAAGGAATAATACAGTTTCTCCCTCTTCTTCATAGGTATCAGCATTATTTTGGGAGTGGCTGAGGGTGAGTTCTTTATCCATGATGCTGAAATTCAGAAGTCAGCGCTTCAAATTATCATCAATTGTGTATGTGGCCCAGATAACCGAATATCCAGTATTGGTAAATTTATTTCTGGAACTCCTCGGAGAAAACTGCCTCAGACGCCCAAGAGCAGTGAGCACACTCTGGCCAAGATGTGGAATGTGGTCCAATCCAATAATGGCATCAAGGTGCTTCTGTCTTTACTGTCCATCAAGATGCCCATCACAGATGCAGACCAGATCCGGGCCCTGGCCTGCAAGGCCTTGGTGGGCTTGTCTCGCAGTAGCACTGTGAGGCAGATCATCAGCAAACTGCCACTTTTCAGCAGCTGCCAGATCCAGCAACTGATGAAGGAGCCTGTGCTTCAGGACAAACGCAGTGACCATGTCAAATTCTGCAAATATGCTGCTGAGCTTATTGAACGCGTGTCTGGAAAGCCACTTCTTATTGGCACTGATGTGTCTTTGGCACGATTACAGAAAGCAGATGTTGTTGCTCAGTCAAGGATCTCTTTCCCTGAGAAAGAACTGCTTCTGTTGATACGAAACCATCTCATTTCTAAAGGGCTTGGAGAGACAGCAACTGTGCTGACAAAAGAGGCTGATCTGCCCATGACTGCTGCCTCCCATTCTTCTGCCTTCACTCCAGTAACTGCTGCTGCTTCTCCTGTCTCTCTTCCCCGGACCCCTCGCATTGCTAATGGCATTGCAACTCGACTGGGCAGCCATGCTGCTGTGGGTGCCTCTGCCCCTTCTGTCCCTACTACCCATCCTCAGCCACGACCCCCCCAGAGTTCATTAGCTCTGCCTGGCCCATCTTATGCAGGCAACTCCCCTTTGATTGGTAGGATTAGTTTTATCAGAGAGAGGCCATCACCCTGCAATGGCAGGAAAATCAGAGTGTTGCGGCAGAAGTCGGACCATGGTGCCTACAGCCAGAGCCCAGCCATAAAAAAACAGTTGGACAGGCATCTTCCTTCCCCACCTACATTGGACAGTATCATCACAGAGTATCTTAGAGAGCAACATGCTCGCTGCAAGAACCCAGTTGCTACCTGCCCACCTTTTTCCCTCTTTACTCCTCACCAGTGTCCTGAGCCAAAACAAAGGCGGCAGGCGCCAATAAACTTTACCTCAAGGCTAAACCGCAGGGCATCATTTCCAAAATATGGAGGGGTGGATGGCGGATGCTTTGATAGGCACCTTATCTTTAGCAGGTAAGGAGAGGTCTCCCTCACTTCCTGGAAATTGGACAGATTCTTCTGTTTATATCAAAGTGGGAAGTACAGTATCAGCATAGAGTGATCAGTTGAGAAGGCCATCTATTGGCCTGAAATACACCTTATTGTGACTTGAATGATGTCATGAATGATGTAAGTAAGTATACTTTGGCAACCATGAACTGTTTGTGTGATTATTGACTATATTGATATGCATGCTACTTTGTGGTATCTTGACAGCCAGTGTTTTCTAGACTCTACAGAATACACTGTCCCTTTCCAGGCTTCCAAACTTGTCTTTGTGTTGATCCAAGTTGTTTTTCATTTGATCCTTTACAAGTCTTACATAAAGGTCATAGAATCACAGGCTTTAAATGTGAAAATTTTTTGTTGTTTAAATTGATAAGCAGAAGTCCTTTTGATTTAAAATGAAAACACCAACAGTTTATGATATTGAGAATTCACTTTTCAGAACCTAATGTTCTGTTTTTTCTTATACGCCTTGTAGCAGAATTTTGAGAATTCTTGCACATTGTCTCTGATTCTTGTTTTTTTGTTTTTTTTTTTACCCCCCTCTTAGATTTCGTCCTATTTCAGTGTTCCGGGAAGCAAATGAAGATGAGAGTGGCTTCACCTGCTGTGCATTCTCAGCAAGGGAACGGTTCCTGATGCTTGGCACCTGCACGGGGCAGCTGAAGCTATACAATGTGTTTAGTGGACAGGAGGAAGCCAGCTATAACTGTCATAACTCGGCCATCACACACCTTGAACCTTCAAGGGTAAGGTCCCTTCCCTGGATGCTGTCAGTTACTGTTAAGATGGATTGGTAAAGTGGATGGAGTAAAGGAGGCTCATCCTTTATTTGGCTTACTTTTTGAAAAGAGTCTCAACTAGAAAGTCTAATTGAGCTAGACTCATGTTTCAGAGGGAAATTGAAGAATATGGTCAAGTATTAAGATGACATAGATCATTTTTGACATCTTGCCCAGTTTTTCCCCCTGCCTTGAAACTATTTTTAATTAGTTTAGGAAGCTGTATTGTTCTCTTAAATGTAATTATTTTCTAGGGCACTATTATTACATGTATTTAAATTTTAGTGGCTTTTGAGCATTTCTTGGTTTTGGAGAGTTTTATATTTTCTCTTTAATTCAACAGTTTTTATGCGTATGTTTTATTATGCTAATAAAAGATAGTGACATCTGCATATCCACCTCGGGCCTCTTCCTTCTTTTAGGATGGATCCTTGCTGCTGACATCTGCTACTTGGAGCCAACCTTTGTCTGCACTTTGGGGAATGAAATCAGTATTTGATATGAAGTATGTATTTAGTTTTGCAGCCTAGTGTTTCTGTGTTTTGTTTACCTAATTTATATTTTCCATCTGGTTTTCCATCTGGTTTTAGACTATTGGGAAAGAGAAATGATAATGAGCTGTTTCTAGCTTCTTATTGGAGGCTATTTAATAAGATAATTATCTTTCTTATTTTCTAGATATTCTTGAATATTTATATTCCCATTATGTAGGAGACGCTTCACTAACATAAAATGGCACTTCTGTATATTTGCTTGTTTTCAAATGACAGTTGCACTCTTTGCTGTGGCATTTCAAAAGCAAATAGTGCCCTTTTTGCCATTTCTCTAACCAGTTTATTGTTAATTAAATGTTTGGGATCTGATGGACATACTGGAGAAGGGAATTTTCTTTATAACTAAGTTCAGTGGTTTCCTCTTTGACAACCAGGGATCTTCAAGTAAGTATGATTGTGCCAGAGGCTCAGCGTCACCCTTTTTTCCCGTTGGCTGAGTGTGTCCTGGCGGTCTGTCACTTCAGTGCTTCTGTTTGTCCGTAGGCATTCCTTCACTGAGGATCACTATGTTGAGTTCAGTAAGCACTCTCAGGATCGGGTCATAGGCACAAAAGGGGACATTGCTCATGTAAGTAATTAAGAATGCATTGCTTTCAAGCTGATTTGAATGGGTAACATTTGTTCATACTGAAGTCTTCTGGAGTGAATGTGAGGACTTCTGTCTTCTGGGCAACTAGAAATTAGTCAATAGCTTTCCTTCCAATTAGAGTGTAAAAATATGATAAAGTAGTTTTAAGCTATGTAAGAAAAATGTTAAAAGGCTGAACATGAACATAATCTGGCAATTTGAGAAAGATGTTATTAGCATATTTTTTGAGTTTTTGTTAAGTTTTAAAATAAAATCCCTGACTCTGGATCCTCATTAAGGAAATAATAAATAATGAAGCAGATGTATGGAGTATCAGATGGTAAGTGCTGAGGAGAAAAAGCAGGGAAACAGGTAGGAAATGCTTGTTGATATTGTGGGGGGACTTAGGTTTCATCTAGGATCATCAGGATTCCTGAGTAATGTGTAGGCAGAGCTCTGAAGGAAGTGTGACAGAGATGCAGGTATCTGAGATCAAGAGTACTTTAAGGCAGAGGAAGTGGAAAGGAAAAGTCCTTGTTTATCAAGAGAAAATAAGAGAGAGTAAGAACTGAGAATGTGTGGGGGGGTCATAGCCTAATAGTTAGAACCTTTGGCTTTTCCTTTGAGTAAGAAAGAAAGTTGGAGACAGTGAAGTGTTATCAGATGATATGTGATAGAATATAAAATTTCCCGTAGTATGATTCTGATTTTTGTGAGAAGCAAGAGGCAGCCTTCCAGGTAGGAAGATGTACCACCTGACTTATGGGAGGAGCAATGGGGCTGGGCCTAAAGAGGCATGCAGAAATGATGAGAAACGATGGGCCTAGACCGTGGTGTCTTGGACACACAAAGTTTGAGAGTCTGTTAGATATTCACTTAGGGAATGAGGCATTGAATATACAAATCAGGAGTTTAGGAGAAAGGTCTGGGATAGGAGCTATAAATGTGAGTTATCTACATAGTGATAGTATTTAGAGTTATGATGAACCTGGATGATAATCAGGAGAGTAGAGAGTGTTACAGCCTCCCATGAGGACATACTTGAGAAAGAGAATCAGAGTAGCCATAAAGCAGAACGAAAGCCAAGAAAAAGTACTGCTGTGAAAGCCAACAGTAGACTATATTTTGAGAAACGATTGGTAAGTTGGTCAGGAACTGCTGAGGAGTTGAGATGAGAACTAAGAGGAGGCAGTGATTTAACAATGTGGGGGCTATTGTTAGTCATGTCAAGAAATACTTCTGTTACACTGGTGAGGCAAAAACCTAGGTTTAGAGTGGGTTCATGAAAGGAACAGGAGAGAAATGGACACACTGAGTATAGACAATTCTTTTGAAGCATTTTTGCTGAAAATTGAAGCAGAGAAGTAGGGTAACAACTTGGGGAAAATATGGGGTGGTAAGTTTAGGAATGATCTCCCCCTAACATTTTATTTGAAAATACTCAAACATACAAAAAATTGACAGAATAATACATATATTCACTGTCTAGATTCATTAATTTAATATTTTGACGTATTTTCTGTGTGTGCGCATTTTTTAAGTCATTTGAAAGTTGCAAACATGACATTTCATCCCTGCATCTTAACAATAGTACATGCTGCCTAACAATTGACTTATTAATAATGGCACTTAACCAATGTAAGAAAATTGTAGAAATTTCCAAATATCACTACTATCCTATACATAGTAGCTTTCCCAACTATTCCTGATGTATTTTGTTGCAAATTTTTGTTGTATTTTGTTTTGTTTTTGAACCAGGATTCAATCAAGATTCACATATTGTATGGCTGTTGTATTTTACTAATGTAAAGCCAGAACTATTTCTTCAGTTTTCATGACAGTGACTTTTGAAGAGACCAGGCTAATTTTCTGGTCTTGTCCCACAATCTGGATTTGTTTGTTTCCTTGTGGTGTCTCCTTGTTTCTGTATTGGAGGATTTTTTTTTTCTTTTTTTTGCGAAGGTGGAAAGGTTGTTTTGTTTTATCTTTTTGAAGCTTGGACATACTGCAACATCTCTTGTAAGCTGATGGGAAAGATTTGGTCTCTGTAAGGGTCGTATATTATAGGCTTTAGAAATTTCAGGGTACATTGTATACATTGGGATGTATACATTGGGAGATTTTAAGGAGAAAAGGCTATTTCATTGATGCCTTTTTTTTCAGAAAGTAATCCTTAAGGGGTAATATTCTGAGTGTAATTTTTGATCTATGTGGAGAATTTCCCATTTTTAATATTGGAAGCATTTTCTGTTTCATGAAGGGGAAGAGAGAGAGAGAGAGAGAGAGAGAGAGAGAGAGAGAGTGTGTGTGTGTGTGTGTGTGTGTGTGTGTGTGTGTGTGTGTTCTTTGCTGGAGATTAATCCTAGGGCTTTGAGCATGCAAGGTAAGGGTTTTACCATGGAGCTACACCCTGAGCTACTTGTTTTGTTTTAATTCTTAATACAGTTTCATTTCTCATTTTACTTGTGGGAGAGGGATTTTTCAAACTTTGAATGGGAACCCAAGCACTTAAATTTGGTATAGATGTAATCTTCCTACTTTCTTGTTATTTTACAATATTAGAGCTTTTGTAATTTGGAGAGTATTTGGAAAGCATTGGAGAGGTGTTTTATAGTTTCTCTTTGAATTTTTCAGTGGATCAATTGGCCTGATTTTTCTCTTCCCACCCCCTTCTTCTCTAAAGATTTATGATATTCAGACTGGCAACAAGCTGTTGACTCTGTTTAACCCAGATCTTGCCAACAACTACAAGAGGAACTGTGCCACCTTTAATCCTACAGATGATCTTGTCTTAAATGATGGCGTCCTCTGGGATGTCCGCTCAGCACAGGCCATCCACAAGTTTGACAAGTTCAACATGAACATCAGTGGAGTTTTCCATCCAAATGGACTGGAGATCATCATCAATACTGAGATTGTATCCTTTACATTTATATCTATCTTTGCATTTGTTGTCTGGTTTGTTATGCAGGAATTACTTGTTTTATCTTTCTACCAGTACCTGGTTAAAGTATCCACATAGGTAGTGATGGGGTGCTGTCCTCGAGTTTGAAATGGTAATGATTCTCTAGGGGACGGTTGTCATTGTTGGTATATACTGATGACTTCTACTAGTGTGTTTCCTGTTTTAGGAAGGGGACCAGATTCCTGTCTCCCAATTCTCTGAGTATTGAATTGACTTTTATCTGTCTTCAGAAGGATTTTACTTTTGCTTTGTAGAAATCAGTTGCTAGACATAAAAGGAAAGTGAAATGTCACTGTTGGGAGAAAGGGAGCTCATGGAGCATTTGTGTAGCTGAGGATACCTTATGATATTTTTGGGGTCTTCATTTAGTAATATGAATTGACTTTTAAAGTATTAGTATGTAGCAGGTGGAAAAAATATTTCAGAATTTTCATGTGGTTAGATAAGAACTTTTGTTTATACTAGTTTTCCTTGACTACATTCCTTCTAGTGGGACCTCCGAACTTTCCATCTTTTACACACTGTTCCTGCTCTAGATCAGTGTCGTGTGGTGTTCAACCATACAGGAACAGTGATGTATGGAGGTAATAAGCTTTTTTACTTCACTGTCTTTACCCCTTTGTCCGCTCACTTAACTGGACACTTCTCTTTTATATGTAACCTTTCTGTTGTGAAAGGCATTTGAAAACTGTAACATCATACACAATGTCAATACAAATGGTGACAAAAGAGAAAGTAAAATGTTGATTAGGGTGAGTGTTAACTGACTTTAAAGATAACAAATAACTCTTTTTGTTGTTATTGGTTGTGTTTTGAGACAGGGTCTTATTCTGTAGGCTAGCCTCAAACTCATGATCTCTCTGCCTCAGCTTTCTGAATGCTGGGATTAGCATGTGCCACTAGCTGAAGATAATCTTGTGTAGAAAATTTCATACAGTAATTTCTACATATATCATTATGAACTTGAAAAGCTTTGCATTAATTGTCCTGGAATGTTGTAAACCTTCAGCTATAACATTTGTTGGAAGTTAGATCAAGAGATTGAGGACGTTCTTGGCCTCAGTAGGTTGGATATGAAAGGTGAATACCTTGAAAGGAACTGACTAAAGGTAGAGTAAATTTATTTACAGAGAAACTCACTGAAATCTTGATTGACCATTAGGATTTTCTTCTCTTATGATAGGGAATATTTTTGATTCTTAATAGTGTTTCATTACTACCCTTTTCCCCAACTAGCTATGTTGCAGGCTGATGATGAAGATGACTTAATGGAAGAGAGGATGAAAAGCCCTTTTGGATCATCTTTCCGAACATTTAATGCTACGGACTATAAACCTATTGGTAAGCATTTAGGGGCAGGCACCGTTGTTTTTTAATGTCTTGGTGTTCTGTTTTTTTTTTTTTTTTTTTCTTTTTTTTTAGTTTTCTATTGAGGAATATAGGACTTAGGAAACACTTATGGACAGTCTCCTTAAGGAAAATCAGGTTTTAGAAATTTATTCTTTTTATTTTATGTTTTGCTATGCTAAGGATTAAACCCAGGCCCTTGGTCACACCTGGCAAATGCTATCATTGCGATGCATCCCCAGTCCTTTTTAAAATTCTATTATTATTATTATTATTATTATTTTTTTTTTTTTTTTTTTTTTGGTGTGGTGTTGGCATTGGGGATCGAATGCAGGGCTTTGACACTGAGCTACATCTCCAGTACTTTATTTTGAGATAGAATCTCAAAACTTGTAATCCTTCTGCTCGAGCCTCCAAGAGTGCTGAGATTGTAGGTATATACCACCACACCTGGAAAAATGTAGGTTTTAAGGTTGTAGCAATAGTTTAATTCTGAGCCTTGTCACATTCTGTTTTTCAGCAACCATTGATGTGAAGCGGAACATCTTTGACCTGTGTACAGACACCAAAGACTGCTATCTTGCTGTCATTGAGGTAAAGGGCTCTTGCAGAGACCTTGCTGTTTTGCTTTTATGTTTTGAATAATTTTCAAGTTATATTACAGGCATTTTGTGTGATATCAGATATGTTCTAAAGTTGAATAACATTCCTGATAGTAATTACTGATAGTCTTCTCAATTGTTAGGATTCTGGAGATACACAGTGCAAGAGAAATAGTAAGAAAATATCAATATAAGACAGTGTAGAGTACCAGGCATGGTAGTGCACAACTGTAATCCCAGCACTCGGGAGGTTGAGGCAGAAAGGTTGCTGTGAGTTCAAGGCCAATCTGTGCTACATAGTGAGTTCAAGCCCAGCTTGAACTACATAGCAGAACCCTGTCTCCAAATCACCCCTGCCAACCGCCCCCCCCAAAAAAACTCCCCTGCCCCTCCAAATATAAAAGGTGTAGAGAATTCTGTTTCCTGGATTCTCACTGTTAATCCCTCTGTCAGAGGAGTCTGGCCCACTCACTAGAGCAATATTGGTTTGTCCCAAGGACATCATCTCCTTTACCCATCTGGTGTTTCTTATTCTTTCTGTGTCCTATTTACAACATTTTCAGAGGTGACTCAAAATTTTTACATATTGGAAGCTTTAATAGTTAAGGATCAAAGTCTTGGGCACCATTAGAGCTGAGGTATGGATATGGTTCTTTTGAAAACTCTGCTTCTTGTGAACTGGCTGTTTTATTCCAGAATCAAGGCAGCATGGATGCTCTGAACATGGACACAGTATGCAGGCTGTATGAAGTGGGAAGGCAGCGCCTTGCAGAAGATGAAGATGAAGAGGAGGACCAGGTCAGTGATACTGAGATTTCTTTCTGCTGCATAATGCTTCATAGAGGTTATGTTCTGTGTTTTGCTAGATGGGAATTGATTGAAGTGTCAGCCTTTGCGATCTGTTGTTGTATCTGAGAGACCTGTCTTACAGCTGAAACTTAGAAGAAAATGAAATTTTGTTATTATAAGGCATAATCAGTATGGACTGTGCCAAGAGTTCATTTATAGGTTAATTTGCAGTTCAGCAATCTCTGATTTTTGTTTCAGAGATTCTCCTGTTCTGATTGTGGTTGTCATTACCTTGTTCTTGTTCAAGATAAGCAGTTGTATTTGTAGTGTGAATATAAAACAAAAGTCACTGTTGGGGGTAGCTTGTAGAAATTGGTTAACCTTTGTGAGGTGTTTGTTTTCTGATGAATATAGCATAGTCCATTTTCAGGGGGAATGAGTGGAACTTACAGGAAGGGAAGATTTTATGCATTTGAGAATTAAATATACATAAAAATATGTATAGATAATACCATGTCCCAGTTTTACCTTTTCCTCTTCCAAGGCAATTAAAATTTGTGGTTACACTATGGTAGGTGTTTGACTGTGTGGTGTTAGTGTTGATTCTGAAGAGTTTCTCAGACTTCTGTGTTTCACCAGATCATTTTCTATCTGCTAAGCTCACACCTCACTTGCTTTCTAAAACTAAATTCTCCTTGCCAGATTTTGTCTAATTTTCTGACAAGTATTGTTGAGAAAGTAATAAAAGTTGAAATTTAATGATCAGCATCTGCCTTTCTCTTGTTGTAGGTGTTAATGCAGGTAAAATGACATTTTCACATCTTGAGTTCATTTCCTTTGTCTTTTTTCCTCCTACTCTGGTGTTACTTAGTTCTAGTGCTTTGTCTCTCCCTTATGCTTCATCACCTATTTAAGGGCACTGGGATGAGGAAATGCTGTAGGAAATGAGCTTCCCTCTGTTTGCATTGCGATAGCTCAGACACTTATCACTCCCTAGCTTTTGGTTTGTTTGGTGGTACTGGGAATGATGAACTCATGGCTTTGTGCATGCTAGGCTAGCACTTTAACTGCTGAAATACATCCTTCCCTCTTCCCTCTTATGTCTTTAAAATTTGAGACAGTGTTTCCCTAAGTTGCCACACTGGACTGGAATTTACTATACTCCTGCCTCAATCTTCTGAGTAGCTGGGACATGCTACCATGCCAGGCTCCCCCAGCTTTTTAGTAAATCATGCTCAGTGGTTAGGACTATTGAAATAGTTTTTGTTAATGTCCTTTCTAAACAGCATGCACTTAACATTTGAAGCATTGTCTTTCTTTATTATTTTATTTTGTTTTTATTTTATTTTTTTGAGACAGAATCTTGCTTTATAGTTCAGAATGGCTTTGAATTGACAATGTATCCCAGGCGGACCTGGAACTCATGGGAATCCTCCAGCTTTCAGAGAGCTAGACTCAAGTGTGCTCTGCTGCACCTGGCTTAAAATAGTATTTTAAAAGCAAACAACCCCTCCCCCTCCTCAAGAACTAGGGGAAAAAGGGTCCCCGTAAAGGGTCTTCACACAAAGCTGGACTGAACTAATCCACATCCCCAGCACTTTTTTTGTTTTGAGTCAGGGTTCTATATTGCCCAGCTAGGCTCAAATTTGTGATCTTCAAGCCTGTTTCCTAAAGCACTGGAATTAGAGGTTTGTGTTGCCACATCTGATTCCCAGCTCTTTTTTTTGAGACAAGATCTCTCTGAGTTGCCCAAGCTGGCTTTGAGCTTGTATTCCTTCTGCCTTTACCTCCCGAGTTGCTGGGATTACAGATACCACACCTGGCCTCAGAGAAGGGCTTCTGAGTAAAGTGAGGAAATGAGACACTGTGTGCGTGCGTGTGTGTGTGTAGGTAGATGGACTGCTGACTGCTATAGGACAGTGACAATGAACCTTTTAGAGCTTTCAAAGATAACAGTCTGCTGTAGCACGTGTGCCATAGGTTAAAGGCCATAAATGCCACCAGTGCTAAAGGGTCAGGGCAGAGCCTTTTGGGGCCCAGCTACTGCTTGACCCAGAGACATTTTCCACTGTGTAATACTATCTTAGGAATAGTTTCCAAGTGCTAATGTCTTCCCTCACACACAGGGGAGCGTTGATTATCACTGTTGGATTCCACAGGAATATTATTTTGTAAAATATTTTAAATGACAGCATTTTAGTTAGCAGTGGTAATACCAGCTACTCAGGAGGCAGAGGCAGGAGAATCACAAGTTCAAGCTCAGCCTGGGCAACTTAGGAACTTAAATAAGGGGTCCAAGAGCTATGTAGACCCCTAAGCTTCCTCAGAGCTGGAAAGTGTTCAGGTTCTTTTACAGATTAGGCCTGAGAGCCACCTGCTAGGACTTCTATTGAGTCTGCCCCTCTCAATCTTGGCTCCCCATGCCAAGGCAACCTCTACTTTTCCTTCAGAGCTGGAAAATCTGAAGTCCTTTCCACCCCCCATTCTCTTTCTAGTATCTTTCTTCCTTGACCACTGAAAAGGAAAAGTAAAAAAGAACCACAGAATGATAATCTTCCCCAAAGTTTCCCAGAAAGGACACAGTACGAGGAGAATGCTTAAGTTCTTTCCTTATAATGGTCTCTGGCTTCCACACAAGTCAACCTTTCTCCACTGCCTTAGCCCCCCTTGCTGCTCAGTGTCTGCAAAAATGAAGCCAGCCCAGAGAACTTTTGAGTTCCCAAAAGGCCAAAGGCAATCTAAGCCCCTTTTAAGCTTAACCTTCCCCTCAAAAACAGACCTCGGAGTCTACATAGCTTTGTGAAGTGGGTAAGCTAGCACTGCTTCTAGATTTCTCAGGATCTAGACATATTTCACCACATACAGACACCACCATCCTTATTTGCTCATCACAGTATGTTTCATTTTTGAAGAACATTTATGAGAGGACTGCCCTTGCTCTCAAACCTTTGACATTTTGATTTTTTCAGTGTAGAGAGAGTTTGGGAGGGATAGTATCTATCATAAGTAAATCTTCTTTATGACCTTCATTGTGTCAATCCATGTTCCTCCTAGAATCTTGACAGTGGTGTTTTGCTGTATGTACTACTGTAGCTCCATGAGGTTTCTTAACTGCCCCTTTCATCTGTTAGCTTGCATTTTTTAAATTCAACTCTCCTTTGTATGCTTCATCTGATTTTAAAAATAGAGACTTTTCATTTTCATAGCAGTTATTTGCTATTCAAAGTTTTATCCTACTCTAGGTATCTGCTCTGTGGTCTTCTCAGATGTTCCAGGTATGACATGTATGGCTTAGGGATGCAGGCACCTGTGGTCAACACCTTTAAATTTGCCTTTTCACCTTGACAAAATAAACTCTGAATCATGAGTTGACCAGCTGCTATCTGCTAAAATAGTTGAGCATATAAAGTACCTATATAAAACAATTGTTAAAGAGTTTTATTGAGGTACAATTCACTTACATGACAATAGTTCCTTTCACCTTTAGTTTAAATGTTTAGATATTAATAAGACACAATGAACTGTATGACTATACTGATGAATAAAAATGTATAGACCACTGACAGCCATGCATACTTGGTTTCTGAGGCTGCTAGTCTATCAAATTCCAGGCATTTGATGAGAGCACAGTTGTGTACCCTGTCAAAGCTCATATTATTCACAGAAAGTTTGCCATGTATATGTGTCAAGGGGTAGGGGTGTGTGCTGAGGATTGAACCCAAGGCTTTATCACTGAGCTACATTCCCCACTTTTTTTATTGTGGGACAGTGTAAGTTACTAAGTTGCTTAGGCTCAGCTTCAATTTAAAATCCTCCTGCCTCAGTCTATGAGAGTGCTGAGATTACAGGCATGTGCCACTCTGCTTGGCCAGTATCTGTTTTTTTGTTTTTTTAATCTGTATTTTGAAAAATCAATTCAGTCAACTTAGTTGGCTTTTAGGAAAATTATAAAATCAAAGATTCGTAATTGTTCATTGTTTGTAGATTTTTAAAAGTCAATATATTTCAGTTAATTATGGTTAAAAAATTTATAAAGAATAACTCAACAAGGGAATAATGTTCTCTTTTTTCCACTCCATTTGGAATCTGGGACACACTGTGTGCTGTGCTTCCTGTGTGTTCTCCACTGCTAGAAGCGGATGATAAGAGTCTTTACTGATCCTAAACATAACTGCATCCCTGACCAGACCTGAATGTAATGATTTCTGAAGATTTTTTTTTTTTTTTTTTTTTTTGAGACAGAGTCTCATTCAGTAGTTCAGGCTGGCCTTAAGCAGAACCCACAACAATCCTTCTGCCTCAGCCTCCCAAGTGTTGGCGTAATTGGCATGTGCCACCACACCTGGCTGGTTATTCAGGAATGACCTGGCTGAAAGTTTCTAGTTTTACTGATAAAATATATTTGTATTAGATTTTACTGATGAGAGAAAAGCACTAGTGTTGGTAATCCTGAAATGAATGTGTAGTGCATTTTTTCTTTTATTCTTTATTTTTTATTTTTTGGTGGTATAGGAAGTTGAACCCAGGGTCTTCACATTGAGCTCTAGCCCAAGCCCTTTTTTAAAATTATTTTGAAGCAGGTCTTATTAATTCATGAAGTTGCCTAGGCTGGGCTTGAATTTGGAATTCTCAGCTTTCCAGAATGCTGGGTATGTACTACCTCATGAGGCTTGAATTTGTAATTTTTTTCTTTTTTTCTTTTTTTTTTTTTTTTTTTAATTTTATTTAAAGAGGAAAAAACAAAACAAAATAAAACAGAATAAAGGGTAGCAACCATACAGTATTCCAAGGAAAAAAGGAAAAGTACAACAATAAAACCTAGGAAATTATTACTTGACTAATTACATACTGACTTGGAAATAGTTGTTCAAATTACAAAGTTAAAACATGTAAAGTAGACATTCAAACAGTGAGACTGTTAACAGTTCTGCTCCACGATCTGACAAAAACAACAATATGGTCATCCATCTTACCCACTCAAATATACATGCAATTATATCAATAGGGTAAAATTAAATACAACAAAACAGAGCAAAGCGGATCAAAAGAAA
>PVJX010002055.1:0-140282 GCA_004027295.1 Dolichotis patagonum | reverse complement strand
GACTTGAGACCATACTCATAAGCGAAATAAACCAAACACACATGTATAAATACTGTATAGTCTCCCTAGTATGAGAGTTGGTAAGAGTATATAAGATTTTATAGTAATCATGATTCCCCATTTCATTGCTTTGAAGCCTTTCAATGTTTTCATTCATCAGTTGGAATGGTTTTAATCTGTTTTGTTTGACTTTATTATGCGTGATGGTATGAACAGCGGTTTTGAAGAAAACAAAACATTATGGCAGCCATTGCTAATTTAATATCGTCTTGCTTAGAAGTCTTACCATGCTTCTACTCTGCTATTACCATCAGTTCTATCATGTTGTGTCTTATTGGGATAATATATGTGGTAATATAAACAAATCTTTTTATTCAAAATGAGATATTATAGCAGCCATTGATCATAGTTATTCGGTTCAGAATGTCCTGTAATTCTTTCATTCTCTTGAACGGTTTTATACTATTGTGTTATGTTTGATATTATTGTATCTGAAACTATGCTCAACTATAGCAGAGAAAGAGATATTTTGACAGCTACTGTTAATGTCTGGTTGTCTTGTTGTAAAGTGTTGTGTTGCTTATGTTGTTCTGTTCTGCTTTGTTCTGCCCTCTTTTGTTTTATTCTCTTTAAAATAAAAAAAAGTAATGAGAACTGTAGGAGTAATAAAACCCAAAATGCATAATTGCTACTGTAAAAGAGAGAGCAAAAAAAGTGCTCTAAAGGATATAACTGCATGTATGTTTAAATGTGGAAGATAGATGACCATACTACTGTTTTTGTTAGATTGTTGAGCAGAACTGTTAATAGTCTCACTGTTTGAATGTCTACTTTGTATGCTTTAATTTTGTAACTTGAACAACTATTTCCTGGATGACAGCATGTAATTAATCAACTAGTGATTTCTTAGTGTTTTTTTTTTTTATCTTGTTGTTCTTTTCTTTTTTTCCTTTGGAATTCTGTATTGTTGCTACCCTTTTTTCTGTTTTGTTTGTTTGTGTTTTTTTTCTTTCTAAATAAAATTTTTAAAAAAAGAAATATTTTCAGCTATCTTTTTCTTTTTAAATAATGCTGTAAGACTTTGCTTCTAACACAATAGCATTGACATCACTTTGCTTTCATACTGATTTCCCATGCATAATGTAAGTTCCTAAAAATCAAGAACCAAGATTTTTATGTTATTACCTCTTCTGAAATGCCTGACATAGCACAGTTGAGGATGTAAACATGAATCCTAGTTTTCCTACTGACAACCTGAGTAAATTTAGGTATTTTACCTCTTGGAATCTACTTATGGATCTGTGCAAATGGGTAAATAATACCAATTTTGATGATTTGTTGTAAGAATCAACTATGACAATATGTGACAAGCACTTAAAAGGGCACTTGATCTATGCTGTGTTCTTAATAAATGGTACCTTAAAGCAGAATCTGTGCTCTGCAGTTATGAGGCATAATAATTATCTTATACAAATAAATCCTCCAGACTCTGCCCTTGACTTCACCTTCTATTCAAAACAAAACAGCCATTTGCGAGAAAGAGTATTTAGGCACAAAATGACAAATCTAGTGCACAGGAAGAAGAGCTCTTAAAGTGACATATTTTTAGTGACCAGCCCACTGGCGTGGACAATTTACAGTAAGTCTAGTATCACTTACTAATATCCCTGGGATTTACTGCAGTGATAACTTTACCAAAAACTGGAAAGGCTTTCCAAGATGCATTAGCTATTTGAATAATTTTAAGAAAATGTTTGGCAGGAAAATTTGAGTTTTGTTCTAGTAAATTGAATTGGTGAGCTTCCAGCATTCCTGACCCCTAGATGTGGTGCTGTTTTTATTACTAACTATATTATCTGTGACAGGGGTTACTTCTAATTTAAATCAATTTAATATGTAAACAGTAACTATTAAGATTGACTATCAGGCAAGCAAACCCAATTGAGCTGGATTTAACTCTACTAAAATAAATTATAAATCATCTATAGGTGACTCTTTAGTTATGGATATTTAATTGCAATTGGACTGAAGTTTATACACATATAATAAGTAGAAGATATTTATATAATATGTAAAAAGGTTGTATGTATATAATAGGTTAAAAGGGAATAGTTTTTGATAGAGCATTTCTCACTTTCCCCTCCTAATAAAATGGCCATTCTCTCTTGATTGATCTCACTGTATTTTCAAGGTAAGTGGACAGGGCTTAATATTTATTCATTTTTAAAATCTAAGTTTTTGAGTCTAGCATAATACTGGCCCATGGCAAATGATTAGTGAATGTTTCTGTTTTTCCTTTTTAATCACTAATTTGCTATATGACCTTGTGCTCATCATAATCTCTGTGGGCGTCATTTCTTTTTCCTCCATGGAAAAGAGACATTAGACCATGGGTCTGTCCCTAAGGTAGTCACATATCTATCCATGGGACAGCCCCAGATATAAGCTTTCCAGTCCTCAACTTCTTGATCCTGTTACCACCCTCAGCACAGAGAGTGGCTGTGTTAGTGAGAGCAGAGATAAAAACACCTTCTCATGAGATCTGGGTGAGTCCATTAAGTTCCTGAAACATGAAGAGTAAAATCTGCTTGGTTTTAACATGGTTATAGCACATGACTGAACCTCACCCTCTATTTTTTTAATGGACTGATTAGCAAAGCTAGGGATCAAAGACTTCTGTTGTTTATCTTTACTCATTTACTTTAATGACTTCTGACACTCCATCAGAGTGTCCTAGAGGCCCAGGAGGCCTTATGATTTCTATTCAAGATGACATGATGGAAAATTCACCAGGCTCTATGTTTGTCCTATTTTGAAATTAAGCAGGGAGGAGCAAATAAGGAAAAGTGCGAACCTTGTTTAACATGACCTATTGCTAAAGCTTGTTTTACAGATAAGGAACCTAAGGCTCAGAGATACTAATTGGTTTCCTTGTTCAAGTAGAAAAGCAAAAACATCAGAAAACACAGTCTCTGGAAAAAACACAGCTTAGTAAACACAAACTCAATTTCCATCCTCATTCATGCTTCTCTTAAAGTCTCAGACTAGTAACTCCTCCTTGCCCCAGGATCCTAACAGGTATAGAGAGACAGAAAATAGGGTCAGCTTTATTTATTTATTTATTTATTTATTTTTATCGGTACCAGGGATCGAACTCACGACTGCCTGCTTGCAAGGCAGGCGCTTATGCCACTGAGCTAAATCCCCAGTCCCTAGTCAGCTTTATTTAAATCAGTAAAATGCAAAACGCAGTTTCTTTCTAAACCTGTATATGAGATCATGACCATTTTAATACCTCTCCCTAAATGTGGACATTGACACCCACCAGCAGGAAGAATGATCAGTTTATTCATCTGAATGCCAAGAGAAAAGGTAGAGAATAGTTCACCACCAATAATTGAGGAAAAAATGCCCAATTTGCCTGTTGCATAAAGGAAGAGGTAAAAGTCCTGTTCCTTCTTATAAAACAAAGATCAGCAAATATAAGAGGTAAGGAGAGAAATATGCCCATATTGCCATTACATTAAATAAGCATACCCTAAGTGAATTAACTCTAATAGGTCAGGAGGATCTCAAATTTCAAACCACCTACCCTTGGTGAGTTGGAACAAATAGGGGTGAACAGGGAAAGACAGAAAGTGTTCATTTCAATTCCCTCTGCTTTGGGAGGAGTAAAGTAAAAGTGTCTTTTCTGTGAAAATATAAGGAAGGAAGAATAAATTCATGTTTCTGGAGGTTTTTAGTTTAGTCTTTACCACGTCTCATATGTAGCATAGTGATAGCCTCTAAATAGCGTGTTACCGATCTTTTGTTTTTCACAACGTGAATGAGCGGATGAAGATCTTCCTCTTAGATAATCAGTTATGACTCCAATTTTCTTCCAAATTTTAGTATTTCTTTGAAAAAGTCACTGTGTGCCTCAGTTTCCTCTTCCATGAAATGGGGAAGATGGTTATTTCCATGTGAGGTTTTGGGGGACAATTAGATGAGCTAATAACCTAAGACCTTCATAAGTGCTGGCTATTGTGTCTGTATTTCTCCTCCTCTTTTTCCTCTCAGCTGCTCGTGGCTGGGTATGTGGTCTTCCCACTGTTAGGTACAATGCGGCAGCAGATTCTAGGCTAATACGGGCTTGAGCCTAGAAGCAGTGGGCTCAGTCATTTAATGTAATGCTACCTAACAATGCTACCTAACGAATCTTGGCTGTCCCAGGACACAAGGTCCAAAAGAAGACCACCCGGTTCCCCAGGTGAGTCTTAAGGTTTTTGGCTTAGATTATGGTGTTAAAGGGCTACCTGCTGATTATCTAGAACTGACGCACTAGATAGAAGTTACAGGTTTAATCTTTTGGGAATAGTCACTGCAATGATTGTAAGTGAGGGAGAGAGGTAGAGGGAAGGAGAGGGGAAAGAGAAACAGAGACAGAGAGTGACAGAGACAGACAGAGACAGAGACAGACAGTGACAGAGACAGACAGAGAGACAGAGAGTGTTAGAGACAGAGAGATAGAGAGACAGAGGGAGACAGAGACAGAGTGACAGAGACAGAGAGACAGAGAGTGACAGAGACAGAGAGATAGAGACAGAGAGAGAGACAGAGACAGAGAATAAAGAAAAGAAAGGCAGAAAAAGAGAGATCCAAAGACACATTTGTAAAGGATAGCTACATTTAGGGCAGTAGCCTTTAACCATCAATATGGTTTGAATCTATTTATGAATATTGTCTCAAGTCACAGAAAACTTGAGGTGATAATGGCATCATGGTGACACAGCACTGTATGTGAGTCATTTTGGCTTCAAGAATAAGTAACTTGCTACAAATAGTACCTAGGTTCCCTAAACAAATCTTGCTGCTCTCAGGTATGGTGGGAATGGAGGTATGGTTGATGATGCAAGGATGAACTTTCAAGATTTGGCTTTTGGAGAGGAAATGCCTTTTCAAGCATACCTCGCTACTTTTTAAAGATCTTGGCAGAAAGACCTTGAAGAAAATAAAAAATATTATTAGTGTTAGAATAGTGCCAGTTTCAGCTAAGCTCTGTTGAGTCAGTAATTCAGCACAAGAGGATCGGTAGAAAGGGCAAGAATAAATAACTTTTAAGGTTCTCTGAGCATTTGAATTTATGTTTATAAAATTCTACCCATAAAAGGGAAAAAATGTACAATTATAGGCAAGTTCTGCACAGGCCTTACTCATTAACAGGGAAGTGTCTTAAATATAAGGTTTTAATACTTGGAGGTTTTAAAGAACCTAAATGGTTCAAATACTATGGAATTTTACTAAGTGGAAGGCACTGTACAAAGAATGAAGTAGATTCTGTGCTTGACTTTACAAAGCTTAGAATCTGGAGCAGGGATGTCTTAGTCACTTTATCACTAAGATATACCTGACACCTGCAACTTAAATCAGAGGCTTATTTTGGCTCACAGTTCACTCCATACTTGGCTGGTTCCCGGATAGGACAGCATGGCACAGGAGCACAGTGGAGGAATGGCTGCTTGCCTCATGGCAGACAGGAAGCAGAGAGAGAGAGAAGGAAAGTGTGTCAGAGAGTACAGGGAAAAGCAGATATACCCTTCGGGGTCACGACCATAGTGACTTGCCTCTTCCAACCAGATCTCACCTCCTAACAGCAGGTCAGCTATAATGCCCCCCAAATCCAATCACTTTCCAAAAGCCCTGCTCGGAAGTGCACGAGGCTCTGGGGAAACATCTAGATATAAAACATATAAGGGAGAACAACACTGAAATTATCAGTAATACATTTTTGATCTGTTTTCCTTTACATTCATGTAAAACAGCACAAGCATATACTGGGTGAACTCAGTCCGCCCTCATTCCTGTGAAATGTCTTTGCTAATGCCTTTCTCAGGTTTCCATGCTCTTTCTTCGTAAAGAATGTTGGTTCTTTACTAGAGTTAAGATGACATGAAGAATTCCAGAACAAGCAAGGAAAAGTTGATTCTGTCTTCAGTACTTTTTCAAACATATCGAAAGAGAATTATCTGAACTTTTGCCCCTTCATTTTTAAAGTTCTAGATGCACAATGAAGAAAATACAAAGGAGAGAAACATCGTCTTGGAGGCCACCACTCTTAATCCTGGCCATACTCACTTTATTTCTTTTGCTTATTATTAAATGTTGTGGGAATTAGGGCTTGGTCATTGGACTTGCCATCTTCTCTGTCTTTACCTACTCCAGAGTAATATCATTCAGTGTCATTGTTTTCAATTTCATCTGCATGTTGATTAGCTCCTAGACTTACAACTTTAGCCTAAATATACTGCTATTTTTTTTTTTTTTACAGTAGCATTCATCTGTGTCTCTAGTTTTCAGCAACCACTATACCCAGGCTGTATAATTTTGTTACTCTGAGAATATTATATAAATGGCATCATACAGTATACAGCCTTTTGAGACTGCCTTTTTTCCCCCTCAAGATAATTTCCTTGAAATCTACCCACATAGCTGCACATATCAATTGTCCGTTCATTTCTATGCTGTGTATGTAACACCTTTTATTTAAATATTTACCTATTGAAAGACAAGTAAACTATTTCCAAATTTAGGCTACTACAAATAAAGCTTCTGAGGGCATTCATAAACATAGTTTTGTGTGTGCATATGTTTCATTTCTTTGGAATAAGTAACCAGAAGCATGATTGCTGAGATGAATGTTAAGTATATATTTAGTTTTCTAAAGAACCATCAAATTATTTTCCAGTATAGCTGTAGCACTTCACTTTCTCATCAACAATACATGAGATCTAGTTTCTTCACCCTTGCTAACACTTAGGATCAAACTTTTTTTTTAAATTTTAGGCATTGGAGAGTATATGTAGTGGTATCTCATTGTGGGGGATATTTCCCATTTCCTTAGTGATCAATTATGTTTGGATATATTTTCATGCTGTCTGTATTTTTGATGACTTATCTTTGTATGTATTTGCTCATTTTCAAATTATATTTTTTCTTGTATTATTGAGTTTTGAGCATTCTTTTTATATTTAATGAGTTGTTTATTAAATACATGGCTGGCAAATATTCTCTGTAGATTGTCTTTTCATACCTTTTATAGCATCTTTTACTGAATAAAAGTAAAAAGCTCATTTATTACTTATTTAAATATTTCTCAATTGATCTGACCAAAATCTCTTTTTTCCTATAACTAGCATGGCCTACATCACAAGTATTTTGCAAACTACAGAGTTAGGATGTCATTTTATTCATTTCCTGACTTCTATTCCCAACATCTAAATGCACCAGTCTGATGGACCCAATTCTCTTAGGGTTCTACTTTCTATTATAAACCAGATCGGGAACTAATCTAAAAACAAAATTTATAGCAGTGAGTGCTATGAGAATGAACTCCATTCCTGAGGCACATATTACTATTGGAGTAGGGGCTTTCTTGGAGACATGTAAAGCAAACAATTAATGTAAGCGGGAAAGAATTTTAGTTTACATAGGAGCTGTCTGGGTAAAAAAACAAAACCAAAAAATTACATTCCTAACAGGAAAGCGCCAGGTGTACCTTTTAATCCTGGATTTACCACTAATTGTGTTTGTGATTTTGGATAGGCTCTTCGACCCAGGGCTTGAGTTTCCTCATTTGTAAAAATCTAGAGCCTGGATCAAAATTAATTTCTAAAATTCTAAGTCATATTAGTATATCACCCAATTGCGAATAGGGATCTCATCTGTTATACAAAAGTGTTGCATGATTCTGAATGGGAACATTCAACAATAGGGATAATTTGAATATAGAATGTTTTTAAATGATTCTGAAAACCCCTCTGGAATGAATAGATTTTTGCATCAACTTTCTTATAAAAACACAGTTATTTTCTATTTCTTGTAAGATCAAAGTATTGAAACAATCTTCAACTTCTCTATGTCAGAGTACTGGGAAGTCTACATACTGTTTCTCTGATTTATGAAAAATTTCTAATCTAAATCTATTTTGGAAATCAGTGACCAGCAATAAATTAGGAAAAAGGAACACTGTTCTTTCTATGGTTAAGTAGAAACTAGGGAAAGGAGGGGGGAAAAAAGTGAGAGAGAAAGAGGAAGAAGATGATGAATATGTTAGTGATTAGCTAGTCAGGAGGCAAATACACATCCATCTAGTAAGAGTATCATTGGGACTGGTTTATGATTAATTACAACAGCATCTTTGCTTAAAAGGAACTTCACAAAGAAAAATACATCTCCTAGGTGATTTGAGAAGCAGTTAAAAACATGTTTGTCTCCCAATCTGTCATTCCAAGACTACTGTACACATAAGAAAGAAAGAGAACAAAAGTAATAGCCCAAGAATGCTGATAGGCTAATGCTGGAGGAGAGACAGGTACAAATTTAAGTGCCTCTCTACAGATAATGAAGGTGAAGAGGAAAATTCAAATTGTTATTTAGAGAAACTATTCACTTAACAATCAAAAATGTTTAACAATCTCAGATTTGAAAAGTAATCTGTTTAACCATCTTTTTTCTTGTTTCTGTGCTCAAATTTCTTTTCCAAGACCATCATTCATTTTTCCAAATTTCCAAGATAAACATTCATTTTCCCATTTACCAAGCAGATTAGTTTTTGGCCTTTTCTTATAGGCCATATATGACTATACATCTTGAGGATATCAAATTTATTAAGACACAATCACTTTTATTGCGGAACTGACATTCTAGTCCAGTCTAATCTAGTTAGGGCAACAAAATAAACAGGTAATGTGATTTTTTTGGGTTTTGTTTTATTTTGTTTTGAGATATGTACTATGGAGTTATTGAAAGGATAAAGGAAGGATCCTTATCGGCTTCAGAAAGTGGGAAATCCAGACAAGGAAGATTGGTAGCTGGGACTATAAAGCTTATAAAGGCATTGTAGTCAAAGGGGTGTCCCCTATGTGAACGCCATATCAGCAGTTTTGTTGTCTTGGAAGTACAGAGCTGGTGAGGTGAGTGAGCAGTCAGGTAGAGCATGTTTAACTCGAGACTCCCAGTCTGCCACCAAATGTCCAAATTTTCCCTTTTCCAGTTCTATGTTATTTCTCCCACTTTCAAAACTGATCGTTTCTTTTCTTTTCACTTATTTTGCTTTTTTACCAAAAAGAGATACTTGAAAACAACTTGGAAGGATCTCAGCACTATAAAGTATCACACAGTGTAACTATAGGTAACAGTCCCAGGAAGGAAACTGAGGTTCAGAGAAAGACAGCAACACATAGTATTCTAACACAGCTGGGACAAAACATCTAATCCAGTTCTCTTTTTCTTTTTTCCATTATCTCTTCTCACCCCTCCTCCTTACCCCTTTGGGGCTATACTTACAACCTCCCTAGGGTACTAGATAATACTTGAATATTCCAGCTATTTTCATTTTCACATAATTTTCCCATGAAGATTTTGTTGTTTCCTCTTTCAGACATGACCCAGGAACCTCATGCTGGTCTCATCATCCAAACCCCAAGGCACCTTAAAAGACTGCGCTCCCCAGGGAGATATAGATCGGAGACTGCTGGGCCTCAGCTGCTACATTCCCACCAGCCATGGCCCTCCCCAAAGTGCTAGGATGCAAGCGAGTTCCAGTTCATGAGGAGGAAAATATTTATGCCCCTAGCTGTCTAGTTGCTTCCAATGCCTTTTCAACCTTGTGGTTTGAATCTGTTAACAGAAAAATTAATTGTTAGTTTTGAATGTTATTGGACAAGAAACCCAACTAGTTTCTCAGGGCCCTGTTCTGGGAAATTTTCTGCTTCAGGAAGATTGTATTTCAGATATTCTCTAAGAAACATGCAAAATAAGATCCTTTTCAGAATTTAGTTGTGAGTGGTAAGAAATGAATATAAATCAGGAATAAAGATAGTTTAAATGAATCAAGGTCCTTATGTTTTTCCACAAGGGCTTATTTAGGGTCCCCAAAACAAAGCAAGTGTTACATGTACTGCATTTATACGTGATTTGGGAAAGCTATAAGTTCTCATATGCTAAAAAATTTCTTTCTTCACTGACAATCCTGGTTTGACAAGAATTTTCACAATGGCGAATATATCTTCAGTTATTTAACTAAAACTCATCACTTTATCTTTAGAGAATTCAAAAATTATATATAATATGTAATATATAATATATATATATATATATATGCACCATGCTAGACAATGAGCCAAGATCATATTACATGATAATGATGGGTCGTGTCTTCATTTTTTAACGAATATTTTAACTTGGTTTATATCAAGCACTACAATTAAAAATAATGGAACACACTTTCAGCTTTCAAAGAGTTCCTAGTCCCTGAGGAAAGATAGGACCATGAACACTCAGTACAATGTAGTTAGTGATAATAATGGGAGCATGATTAGTAATACAAGAGAACCCAATACAGTTAGAGGCAGGGAGGGCTACAGAATGTCTGATTTCTAAAAGTTAGGACTTATTATATGATTGCAAAGAACTGCAGAAGTTTTCCTCACTCACTAGAGTCTTATAATTTGCTACCAGTCCCTTGAGGAGGTGATTAGAAGGAAGGACATCCAGGAGAGGAAAGGTACAAGGGGTGGAAATAGGGAGAGAACATCAAGTGCATCAGCACCTCCAAAGTGTCTAATGGTGGTGGTGGTGGTTGTGGTGGGGTGTTTGGGAAGATCCAAGGTGGGACAAGTGCCCTGAGCACTGGGTATTAATGGAACAGACTGACTGTATCGTTTGACAAGAAGGAAAGTCTTAAATATATGCTAGGAGAGGGGAGCCAGATGTGAACTCCAAAAGGAAACACTGAAAGCACCTCTATTTACTTCCAAGCATCCCTATGTTTCACTGTGTTCATAAAAGAAATGATACATTCAGTATATACATTTCTGCATGTAATCCAGGCATACAGAAGGCATTTTTAAATCACTTGATTTTACCATTTATTAAATACTCACATCATCATACTACTTTAAAATAATTGTCATTAGGTATATCTTTCAAATACCAACCTAGTCAGACTTGGAATTCTAATTTCCCTTTACAGAAAGAAAACAGATTCCAAACAGCAGAGAAAGGTTAAATAACTTGTCCAAGTTAACATAGCAAGAAAAATCTAAAACAAGAATTCAGTCAAAGCCTATGGTTTTTTTTTTTTTGATGCCATAACATTTCATCAGCTTTGGAATTAGATGCATTTGGATTTGAGTTAATTAATAAAAATAAAATTTGTTCTTTTTTGTGTGCTTATTTCTTTTTCCACTTACTTGCAGTTTATTATGAGGTCTTGAGTTGGTTTGTTGGTCAACTTATGAATATTTGCTTTTCTCATTGGCCTATATGTTTTTAATATATAATATAAAATGTTTTTAATCCATTGAAAATATTGTCAGTGCTTCAGAGAGCATGATTTCAACTCAATTCAGTTCACTAGCTTCACTGAGCAAATATCATGCATCTGAAACTAGGAAAGACGTTAGATAGCTGTCTTTCTTTGATTCATATTTTTACTGCACTTATCATCTTGCATGTCATATATTTGTTTTTTTAAATGTTATCTATCTTCTGCATTAAACCATGAGGTATCCTCAGGAACTAAATTGTCCTAGACCCTTGTAGGTGGTCTGCCACTATCTGTTTAAATGTCTGAGTGACCATTAAAAACTAAGTGAATATAATGACACATAGGACACTTTTGGTCCCAGTAGGTATGGGACCACTAGACAAAAATGCATGAAGCTGACAAATAGCATATGTGGCAGCTTAGCTAACACAAATCTGAAGTCTCAAATTCAGCTGTCAAAGAATATTAACTTTTATTTTTTTAACTTATCTTAAATTTGATTTCAAGTCTGTATTTTTCCAGAGCAGCATAAATTTTATGTGTTTCTTTTCTTTTCCCCTTTTGAATAAAATGTGCAATGGGACATTTATTTAGCTGAGGCCCATGGAAAAGATGCTATCTGGACTTGTTTCATCTGTTTACATTGGTCATCAGTGAAACGCCTTCTCAGTAGTTCTCTGCTCCTTCCTTCCTACACATATAAGCACAGGAATTCTTATTCGGCTTTTCGGCTGTCTCTTGAAGAATGATTTTAGACCCCTTTGCCTAAATGTATTTCCCTCTATGATCTTGTCACCTTTTCCTGTCCTTGTTTAGAAATTGAGGTTCATCCTCTGTTCCCTAAACCACCACAAATGTCAAACCAACTTCCTTGGGGTTGTATCAAAGAAAAAAGATAGAGAGCCTTTCTTTCTCTCTCTTTCTCAGGTGCATAGAGCTAACTCTAAACTCCCTTTTAAAGCTTGGAGGAAAATTTTTTATTGCAGGAGGAGAGACAACTTACCTTCAACCATAGGCTTCATACACATTTTTTTATTTCTTCCAAAGTTAAGATCAAAAACTTCACAAGATTTTGCCCTTCCCTGGAATGATGAACATAGATAGAACTATTACTTACATAGAAAGAAAAAAATGGGGAAATAGCAAAGAAGAAAAATTAATATTTGAAAAACATTTTACTATAATTTTTTAGTAAATCTTTGCAGTCTTGTAAGGGAGAAAAATGTTTCTTATCCAGTTGTTTGATCTTTTTTTTCTTCCCAAGATGGTTGGGGCTGCGTCTGCCCCAAATAGGGCTTTCAAAGAAAATGTTTCTAAACAAAGCAATTCAAACATCAAAGTCCATTCTCACCCTAAGCTTCTACAATGGTTGGAGACTCTTGTATTTCTTTGAGTATGTTATCCACTGGACAAGAAGGTGAATTTGACTCCAAAAATGTGTCTCAGTGGCATCTACCTTCAGCTCCCCTCTTTACTCAGCTTCTGCCCTATTTCACCTAAATTCATTCCTTAAGAGAAAATGAATCTCAGAAATTTGACTACCTGGACTTTATAGTTCACATCCTCCAAAAGTTTGGAGTGGAATCAGCTTGTTTAGTACATTTGTATTTTACTTGTAATTGGGATTTCACTTTTCTCTTGTTTTGCCATCTACTTAAAAATATCAGAAAGAACGGAATATTTCATGTTTTATTGTTCACACCACCTCACTGAATAAGGACAAGTCAGAGATCCTCCCAAACATAAAAGTGTTAGAGTTTTCTGGAGAATTAGAGAAGTGAAAAGTACAAAAAAGGAAAGAACACGTTTACTGAGGATGTGGAAAGGAGCACACAACCCATGGTGGTTGGGCTGTCTCCTTCAACCAGATACAGAGAGGCACAGGGTTATATGGCCTGTGATCAGAAGTGGCACATGGGGTGGACAAGGATGATGTGTGAGGAACTGATTGGAATTTTCTTTTTGTGCAAACAGGAAAGGGAGTTGCAATTAGGGCTGAAGAAGAAGCAGGAAGTGGTAAGTGTTCCTGCTTTGGCCTTCTGCTCTGTTAGACCACTGCCATAATTGTACAGCAATTTATACTAGGGCAAGAACCTTTCATTCCCATCTTTGTATTGTTAGGAAAAGGGCTAAGACTCTTATTATTTTCTGCTGAACAGGAGTGTCATGTTGGGGTCTAGGTGTGGTTGACAGGATGATGGTTGATGCCCATGTAGAAGCCGGTAAACAGGTATTTCAGTCAGGACAACAGTTTCTTGTTGGTAAACTCTCACATCCTAGATTGGAGAAATAAAAAGCAAGGTGCTGTGAGAAGGTAGGCCACTATCATATTTAAAGGAGCCAGGAGAGGTAGAAGGAAAAGTGCCCTTGATCCAAATATGCTGTTCCATCAGGATTTAGTGAGGAAGAATCTGAAAAATGAGCTGGAAGTAGAGAGGGATGAAATTATGGAAGGCCATTTTTTCATTTGAAAAGGTAAAAGTATAGGTAGCACTTGTCCTTGGTCAAGGGGCTGAGCTGGAGAGAATGGGGAGCATGAGAAATGTAAGGCCTGACAGTTGAATCACGTTTGGGAAATTATAAACTAAGCGTGAGGAGGGCTGTGGCTGCGTTACTATAAGTGAGAAGAGAGCAGGTACAAAGAATGGGTGACTGTTATACTCAGACTAATAACTCACTGAGGAATGTCCATAACAACAAACAGAAGCACCCAAAAGGATTTTTAAACAGGTTTAAATTGGAAAAAACCAAGTTTAAGAATTTCGACAAGCATTTCGAAGACTAACAAATGGGTCCTCCTTTTGGGAAAATAACAAGAGGGCAGATGGTCTGTCTTAGTTACTTTTATTCGTTGCTGAGACAAAATACCTGATGCCCAAAGTTGGGAAAGGAAAGGTTTATTTCTTACAGTTTTTGGAGGTTTCAGTCCATACTCAGTTGGCTCCAAGGCAGGGTGGCATGGCGGGGCTGCAGTTCATGGCGGCTGCAAACAGCAAGGCGGAAACCGGCAAAAGAGAGCGACATGCCTTCTTCCTGCCATTACATCACATCCTGGCTCCACTCCCTAGGAGGGTGTAGCACTCACACCCCCAATCCAAGCACTAGACAATGAACCAATCACAAATGCATAATGCAAAGGCATGAGGCTTGGGGGCCACTGACATAAACCATGACATGGTCATAGATGATCTTATTTTCAGACCCCATTTGCCTGTTGTATCAGTCAGCTTTGTGTTGCTGTGACCAAGATATCTGAGAAAAATAGCTTAAGGAAGGAAGAGTATATTTTGGTGCAGAGCTTTCAGGCCATGTTCACTTTGCTCTGTCACTTCTGGGCCCATAGCGAGGCAAAACACTATGGCAGGGAACACATGGTTGAGCACAATTGCTCCTATTGTGGCCAGGAGGCAGAGAGACAGGGAAAGAGCATACGCTGGAGAGGTAGGGGCTGGGGCTAATATAATGTCCCTGTATCCACTTCATATGACACACTCACTCAAGTAGCTCCACCTCTTAATAGCCTACTCAGCTATGAACTGAAAAATAGATTAAGCTGCTAATGAAATTAATGCCATTATGATCTTGTTCCAGAAGCCTATCAGCTGGCCTTTGAAGGACATTTTAGATCTAAACCATGGCACCTGACATTTTTATCCAGATATACTTGAAATTGTATCTCAAGAAGCACCTACAGTATGCCAGAGGGTAAGTTCTACACTGACCTTGGAGCAAGGGGAAAAAGATTTGATTAACACATGTGCATACCCTGCTGATTTGTTAGCACAAACTGGAGAAAATTCATTCTTCCCTTTCACTAGTGACTTCCAGGAAAGCACCACTTAATCTACTAATCAGATTCAAATTTCATATTTATGATATCATTTGTTTGGACTAAAGTACTTCTGTGAAACACATGTGCCAAGGGATAAACTTTTATCTCAGCTAGGAAATCATGTTTTCCTAGAAAGAATTTGAGACCTACAGTCTGAAAGTGTAAGCTTGGATTCCAGCACTAGTTTGCTGATTGTTGCTTGACAATTCTCAACTTAAATCTTTGTTTGTCTATAAAATTACACTAATAGTCATTCCTATCTCATAGGTTGTGAAGATTAAGTGAAATCTTATCTGTGAGTAAAAGCTCATTTATTCATTATTTACACTACATCCCACACCACCCTCCTGTCATCAGTGAGCACTCTGTTATGATTCACAATACTTTTTGCGTCAGTTTCTGCCAAGATCACCCATGATTGCATCAGATGTCCATCTATCAGCCTAATATTAGACTCTGACCACAAAGTCTTTCTGTTGCAATAATGTAAACACATAGCTGAATCTGTACCTTGGAAAACCCTCATCTTTGGAACAGTACACTCCAGTGTTCCCAGATCTGACAAATTAAATTCCATCTTCAGTCATCATATTCTCCAATGTTGACCTGCTCTTCAATCCCACTGAACTTCCTTCTTAAATATTTTTATTTCTTCATATGTTATTACTCTTTTATTTCCCTACCTAACCTTGATCCATGGTGAATCTCGTGCCAGCTTCTCAAAATTACAGATCTTACCCATCTGTGTGTACCATCTGTCAATTCACCACCATTGACAAACCCATCCCCATGCCTTCTCCACTCATACACTGGGATGGATGAGATTTGGGAAGCGATATTTCATATCTGTGTGTATCGTTGCCATTAGAAATGTGTCATCTCCAACTCAGTGAAATGTCCTACATTGTTTAATGCTTTTCTTACTACTGCTTAGGTTTCTCTTCTGTTTCTCACAGTGGATAGCCCCTATTTTTTTTCTTTTACATTTCACAATGCAAAGTGTAAAGAACGATCCTTATTCCATTGCTACTGAAATTTTAGTGATGATCATATTTCTTAACTTTATAAAATAAAAATAAAGCCATCTGAATGAACTCTCATACCACCTCCCATCTGAGCCTGCAGAATTACAATTAAAATACATTCATCCCTGCTATTTCCACCTTTTTATCAAAGGAAGAGATTTTTCTTCTCAATACCAATGTTAATTTCTTTACTGTTTTCCACATCTGATATTCTATTCCTGTAAAGCAGCTTGTACCTTCATTATGCCCTTCTGTGCTATATATTTACTCTCTTCTCCTGTTCTTACACCTACCAACTAGGCTATAAACATGGGTGAGGCAACTTAATAAGCATAATAATAATAACAACCTTCAATCTTGCATTTGTTTTCTAAATTCCCCCATGTCTCCTTTTCACAGCTAAACATCTCAAAAGATTATGTATTTTTTTGTCTCTGCCACCCAGTGAGTTTTTTTTCTACTATGCCATTGAAATTGATACTCATTTGCAAATCTATGCATGTTTTTGGTTCAATTTACTTTTCTTTGTTTTTCTGCTAAAATTCTTCTACATAATGATCTATTAACAGCATCATTGTTATTCTATTATATAATCATTTCTTTACCTTTTCTGTCTTCTTATCTTCTTGCCTACTCATTTAACTTTATATAAGTTGCTTTCCTGTTGCTGAGACCCAGTACTTCGCACTCCAATTTAAAGGTAGAGTTTATTTGACTCACAGGTTCAATGGGTTCAGTTCACATTTGGTGGCTCCAAAGCAGAAACTCCGTGATAGAAGGGTAGTGTGGAAGAAAGCTGCTCACCCCACAGAAGTCAGGAAACAAAGAAGGGGAGCTGGGGACAAGAATATACACTTCTAGATCATGCTCCTGAGACCCACCTGGTCTGATCCCATCTCCTAAGAGCACATTCAGCTATGAACTCATCAATGGATTAATCTATTCATCAATATAGTAGCCATAATTAAATTACCTTGAAAAAGCTCCAACTTTGAACACAGGCGACTTGTGAGGCACATTTTAAATCTAAACCATAACAAAATTTGATAAGTCAGGTCAGGTATGGTAGTGCACATCTATAATCCCACTTATTCAAGAGGCTGGGGTAGGAAGATCACAAATTTGAGACCAGCTGAGTGAGACCCTGTCTCAAAGAAATATAAAAAGGGATGGGGGTATAGTTCAATGGTTGAACACTCTGGTTTGAATCCCTGGCACCTCAAAGTAAAATAGAATAAAAGTTGATAATTCAAAAGGCTTTATACTTGGTAATCATTTATTTTAGTTCTTTATGCATCTTTGAGTTCCATTAATCCCAAAATAGATGACTGTAAAGACACACTTCAGCCCAAACCATCCCGGTACCCTAAACTTATCAGCTTATGTGCTGTCAGGCTTTATCAGGAGTCTATCACATGTAAGACAATATCAGTTTAATGTCAATCTTGCCACCTACCATCTGCCATCTCAGACAGATCCGCATCAACAGTTTCATTATAATTCTAGTGTTATGGTTTATATCTGGATGTTCCCCAAGAGCTTTATGTACTCATAGGCAGGGCCCTGTAGGAAGACGACTGGTCTATGGAGGTACTACTGCTGACTTGCTGTTAGGAGGTAGGTCCTGTTCAGAGGAGGTGAAAGTTGCCTGAGGCATGACCTGGGAGGGTGTATCTCCCTTCCTGGATCCTCCCTTTCCTCTCTGTTTCTGGCTTCCACAATGTGAGCAGTTTTTCTCTGTCCTCTCACAATGCTGCCAACCATCAAGAGCTGAAGCTTCTGAAATACGAGCCAAAGTAAGATTTTTTTTCCTTTAAGTGGCAAGTGTCAGATATTGTGTCTTAGCAATGAGAAAGTGACTAAGGGATTCAGTTTATGGCAAGACCCAGTTATCTAGGCAAGAAACTGAGAGTCACTCTGGTCTCCTTCTTTCTACTTATCTGTTCATATTAAATCTTCTATCAAATTCTACAGATTTTAGTACTCCTCATATTCACCCCACAGCTATCTACTTAGTTCAGGCACTCATCATCTCGTTTTGGATTCTTATAGTTATCATTTAACTTGTATTTATAATGCTGGCCCTACATCTCTAATAACTGTAAGAAAGCATAGTGTTTTCTTCAATGCCTACCTGGTTTTTATAGGATAAAGTTCTAAGCCTCTAGGGCATAGAGAGCTTCTAATGCTATTTACAAGTCTTGCTTAAATGTTTTATTGCCCACACCCCTCAAATCTGTCTATCAAATGTGTACTATATTCTTCATAATTCAGTTTAAAATTCATTTTCTCTATGAATTCTTATTCTATTATCACTGTGCTACAACCTATCTTAATTTTCTCGGGTAGAGTCATCTCTTTTGTATGGTAAATTTTCTTTGTTTGGGTTTATATCATTACATCTTCAACACTTCATTGCATTTAGCAAATATCTCCTCCTCCAGATTGTAAGGCACACGGAAGTAGAGATGTATCACATTCATTGATGTATTTCCAATACATATGCCTAGAAAATTCCTAGTTCTCAAAGCATTTTGAAAGAATAAGTGGAGGATTATATGGGTTTTAAGATGAACAGAATAATGTGGTATAATAAAAACAAGGTTAAAGTATATTCTGGGGTGGGGAAGAAGAAGAAAACTTGTGAAAATTGTGTGCTTCATAATTCTACAGTGCAATCCACACAGTTTTACAGACTGAATGTTTTTATCTCACCCAAATTTATATTTTGAAGTGTTATCTCTCAGTGTGATGACATTTGGAGGTGAAGTTTTTGGAAGACAATTTGGAGCTTAAGAGTGGTTATTAATACAGAAACGGAAACTTCAAGATGGGATTAATACCTCTATGAGAGACACCAAAGAACATCACTTCCCACATGGTATCAGCAAACAGGGAGAAAATAGCTATCTGCAAGCCAGAAAGAGATCCTCACCAGGAATCTGGTCAGTTAGCACCTGTCCTTACTGAGGAAAAAGAAAGTTTACTGGTTAAGCCATTGAGGCCGTGGTATTCTGTAATGGCAGCACAGACAGACAAAGGCATAGTGCTACTGTTTTGGACACGGAGCTTCTTTGGTCATCCCACTAGAAATTACTTGTCCATACTCTGCATTCTTGCGTAACCTTTCCTTTCACAATTTCTTACTCTCACACATTGTGTAGTGTATTTATCACCTACATTGAAAGCAACTGGAAGGGTAAGGTTGAGTCTGGTCATGAATTGTGCCTTCCAAAGTTTGCAGGTCATGATGTGCACAAACACACACCTGACACTCCTACTCGCAATCTGTTCTAAAGCTGTAACATGCACAGTTAAGTTAACATCACTGGACGGTAACTGAGCCATATAAGAGGGGGGAAAACTAAAGATTAAAGAGCACAGAATAAAAATCAAGATTATGTTCTGAAATTCTTTGTTTATGTAATGTGAGTGGTAGTTTGAAAAGGGTGTTTCTTAAGTTACCTAAGTGGTGTTGCAGCCTATAAATTTCATTTACTCACAGACGTGCATGTGGCCATATTTGGCAAATCAATCCAGGAGTATGAAATTTTCTCCAAGAAAAAGATTAGTTTGTAGCCAGATGATGTATATAAAAATAGCTACATTTTATCTGATTCCAGTGATTCTCACTCCTTTATTTATTATGGGTGAGATTTATTAGACACTTTCCCCACTTCCTAAAATTTCCATGGCTTTATCAGATAACTGAAATGTTTTATCTGCTCAGCTCCTGTCAAGGAAAAAATGTTTAAATGAGACACTAAATATTTTGATTGTACGGTTATTAGTCCTATCTCCTTTTAAGAAAACACAGTTTTCCAGACATAAACAATACCTTCTATATGGAACAGAGCCATGATTTTAACTGTAGCTATTACTCATTGGCACATGACCCTGAACAAAAGAATTTCCCCCGAGAACTAGTGAGTCTTAGAGAGATATCAGAGGTCACTTCACCCAATATTTTCATTCTGGAGAAAAAGAAACTGTGGTCCCTAGAGTTGAAATGACTTGACCAAGGTCTACATTGACTGTGTTCTTTATTTTTTGTATTCTTGATGCTCTGGCATTAAAGGGCTTGATCGTGGAGAAACTGGTCCAGCCAGGGCTAGCTAATTCTTAGATAAGGTAAACTGCCCAGAATTTTGCCTTTAGTATATGAATCTAAAGCCAGAACCCATACCTCCAACTGTCTATTTTATGAAACTTCTTCCTTCATGAAGATAAACTTCTTCAAGACAAACATTTTCAAGTCTGTTCTGACCATACTTTATTAAAACAACTCCTGAGTGTATTTCTAACAAGTTCACATAGATTAAAAGTAAAATATATATGTTAGGAGCTCAGACTCCACAGAGAAAAACCTCTGTGTTTTCCACTACACTTAATGTACCATCTTCTGCGGTCCTAAAAGGATGAAACCAGGAGATTTATCTGTGGAGAGGATAAGGTAAGATCACAAAGATAAATTGCTTTTGGAAAATAAATTTTAAAGAAAGTTCTGTACAAATTAGTTATTATTGTTTCTAGAAATTCTAAAAAAATTTGGATAGTATTTGTTACTGCACATTAGTTTTTTCTTAAAGGACTGGGCTAATGTTTTATATGTGTTATATGTGTTTACTTTTTGGCTAATGGGAATCTGTGGAAGTCACTGTGCTAAGCATAGTGCAGATAAGAATATGAATGGCTCCATGCTTGTTCCTAGGTGCTTTCAGTCTCAATAACACACATACATTCTACAGTCAGAAAGGCATATAAGGGAAGACACGATAGGATTGCATGGGAAGGAAAAATCAGTTCTGGTTGCAATAATTAAGAAGGCTAAATTCTTGAACAATAAATTCACACATTTCATATAAATAAAGTGTTTATCATGTTACAGGGTCATATCAGTGACCTGTGAAGTCAATTTGGCTGTTTTACATACATATGATCATGAAGATAGCCAAATACCCATCTGTATATGACCTTGGTATGCATGCTGTTGGAGAATCTTGAAGTGAATTGTTTGTGGGCCATGCCTGAGAAAATTAAGAGATGGTGTCACTTTCCTAATCATACCCAAGAGGGTTTAACGCCCTTTATACTTTGCTTGTTGTTATATCTTTTTTTCACCATACTGAAGATCAACCCAAGGCCTTGTGCATGCTAGGCAAGCACTTTTATTACTGAGCTACATCCCCATCCTCAGTGTTTATACTTTAAGACAGCTTTTTCTTTGCCTGTAAGAATTCACAGAGACCTTAAAATTGATTCTAATGTTGGTGGAGGCTTTCAAAAGTGGTACCTGTTTTGAAGAAAGATTACTGGGAAAATAAACAATTGGTGACTATCCCACAAAAATATATATATACTTTAAATTCCTACAGTTTTCATCATTGGTGAAATGCATGTACTTGTTACGTGGATATTTTTCCTCCAAGCATAACAAAAGATTCAAAAATCCTTCAGAGATTTAAACATTTAAATATCCTATAAATACTTGACCAAAAATCCTTGTTCCTTCCCTTCCTTGTGTTTATATATATAATTTAAATGCTATAAATTTTTGATTTTTAGCAAATTTACAGCTTTATTGCTATGGCTAGTTTTAGAGCTTTTTGTAATCCCAAATTTTCACTCAACCCTGTTTGCAATCAAACTACTGTCTTCCTGCCAAGACCTCATTCCTATAATCGTCAATCAGGTGCTGTTTTCTGCCTCTATGAACTTGACTTTTCTGGTCATTTTATAAAAATGAAAGTGCAGCTGTGGGGGAAAAAAGAAGGCTTTTCCATTGTTAGCAGAAGTTATGTAGACTGGTACAACAACTGTGGAAATCGGTGTGGAGATTCCTCAAAAAATACTAGGAGTAGAGGTTCCATTGGATCCAGATATTTCTCTTCTTGGCATCTTTCAGAAAAAATAAAAAGCATCACACCACAGTGATGCATATATTCACATTCATGTTTATAGTGCCACAGTTTGTAATAACTAAATCCTGAAAACAGCCCAAATATCCATCAACTGATGTGGTTCTTTTATACAATGCAGTACTATTCAGCCATAAAGGATAACCTTGAGACATTTCTAGGTAAATGAATGCCCCTTGACAACATAGTTAAATGAAATAAATCAAACACATGAGTGTAAATGCTGCATAGTTTCCCTAGTGTGAGAAATAAAAAGTGTAAAGAAGGACCACAAAATATAATAGATGTTAGGAAATAGACAGAAAGTGTTCAGATGTGAAAGGGAACCAGCGAGGGGAAGAGGAAAAGGAAGGAAGGAAAAATAAATCACAAAAGAAGAAAAAAAAGAAACATAGATTATATAGTTTCTTATCTGGCATTTTTCATTTAACAATATTTTCAAAGTTAATCCATCGTTATGAACTTAATGTTCTTGTCTACCCTAAACTCAGTACGTTGAAACCCTCCCCTCCAATAGTGCGGTAATAGAAGGTAAAGCCTGGGAAGTAATTAGATTCTTAACAACAGATCTTCCATTATAGATTAATGTTGTTTTGGGTGATAGGGGAATTAGTGTTTTTTTAAGAGGAGACTAGAATATTCTCTGCCTGCCATGTCACAATATGAGAAAACGGTTGTCTGCAGACCATGTAAAGCCCTCTGCAGACCCATAATCTCTCAACACATGAGTTTGGCTTTTCCAGCCTCCAAAATTTCAAGAAACAAATTTTTATCATTTAAGCTACTCATTCTATGGTACCTTGTTATATCACAGTTCTAATTAACCAAAACTTTCATGCTGTAACATGTATCACTCTTGTTCCTTTTACAACTGTATACTATTCCATCATATGGACAGATCTCATTTCAGTTATTGATTGTTGAGTATTTGGATTGCTTCTAGCTACAGACTATTAAGAATAATGCATTACAAATATTTACACACAAGTTATTTGTAGGCATATTATTAGATTCCTAAGGGTGAAGTCACTGGGTCATGCAGTAAATTTGTATTTAATGTTTTTAGGAAGCTATTTTTCAGAGTGTAGCATTTTACATTTTTATCTGCAATGCATGAGAGCTCCATCTGCTTGTCCTCACCAATACTGACTGTTTGTCTTTACTATAGCATTTCTTCTGAGTATGTGGTGGTTTCTTATAGGAGTTTTAATTTTCATTTCCCTGATAATGAATGATGTACAAAATACTACTTTCTGATAATTTAAAAAATTCCCTTATTTACCTTCTTTTTATTTATAAAAATATGTATGCTAGATACAAGTAATTTTCAAAGATGTAATTGGCAAATAGAATTTCTTACCCTGGAGTTTATTTTTTCATTTTCTTCATGGTGTTTTTTTGTTTGTTTTCTTTTTGTGGTGTTAGGATTCACAGCATTATTTGAAAGACATGACTTTGTTGTGAAAAACGTGTCACTGCATGTTCCAGGACAGCGTTAAGCTCGCTAGGTAGCCAGACTGGCCTCGAACTAGGCAGGGTTCTTTGCTTTACCTTCCCAAGTGCTGAGATTACAGGTAGGTGCCACCATGTCTGGCTACAATATTTTATTTTATTATTTTATTTTTATTTTTATGTTTTGTTTTGTTATTTTATTTTATTTTGAAGGTAGTAAAATACAACAAAACCAGACAGAACAAAACCAATTGAGACAATACAGTGAAATTGGTACAGAATTTCAGAAGAGGATACTGGGATTACAGTAATAGGTACCATAGTGTATCTTGTTATCTTCACAGTACTTGTCCATTTAATCAGCAAAATTGACCAACAACAGGACATTATAAAACCTATTAAAAATAAATGAAAATAAAACCTATCAAAACAGAATATGGAGGAGAGCAAAACAATCAGAACAAAGCAAAACTGTGAAAATAGTATTTGCCTTCAAAGAGAAGATAGAAGGAAATCCCCCATATTTGCTATATTGCATATGGTCATCCTCTCAGTTCAGACCTCTGGTTCCAGTTGCTAATGGGGGTGGGGATGGGACGTTTGATTCTCAGCCCACCGCCAGTGGGCTCACTGGAGACCTTGACTTGTTCGTTTCCTGTCTCACCTGCTGCCACTCACACCATGGTTGCTTACCAGGAAGGAGGGCGTGTTGCTTTCTTGCTCAGCCCGCTAAGTTCCACCATGGCTGGATCTCAGGAGACGCTGAGATCCCTGCCTGGCTTGTCAGGCGCTCACTCTCGCTGTGGCCGCTTACCAGGAAGGAGGATACAATACATAATTTTAATGCAATCAGATTTGTTATTTGTCTTTTAAGACTTTTGCCTCACCTCATTTTTTTGCTAATCCTGTGTCACAAAGATGCTATGTTTTATTCTTGACTTTAAGGTTTTCATTTTTATTGTTAGGTTTATAGTATATTTTTAATCAATTTTTGCATATGGCATAAATTCTTTGATATTATTATTGTTGTTGTTGCATATGGTATCCAACTGTTCCATCACCATTTGTTGAAAAAAATATTTTCCTCTTAGTTGTGTTGGAAGTATTGTTGAAAATCAACTGACAATACATATTTATTCTGAGCTCTTAATTCTGTTCAATAAATCGAAACTCTTTCCTATTGATCTGTTCTTATGCCAACATCACACTGTTATTTTATTGTGGTAGTTCTACACTAAGCTTTAGAATCTAGTAATGTAAGTCACTATCTTTTTTCTTTTTTCTGGTTGTTCTAGACCCTTTCATTTCCATATAAATTTCAGAAACAGCTAGAAATATTTTATAGAAAAGATTTCAGGAACTTGGTAAAGGTTTGTGTTGGATTTATAGATCAATTTAGGGAAATGATCAATCTTGCAATATGGAAATATCCAGTCTTTGAAGACAGACTGCCCCTCCACTTATATAAATTTTCCAATTTTCTTAATGACCTCTGGTAGGTGTGCGGGTATATGTTTTTCTTACAGTGGTACACACAGAAGATCATTTCATGTGTGATGAAGACAGTTTTTATTTCTTCCTTACTTTCTAGATTTCCCCTTTTCTCCTTCTCCCCAGTACTTACTTCACTGACTATAAACTTTGGTATAGTTGAGGAAAGAATGGTGATAGCTGAAATTCTTGCATTGTTTTCAAGGAAACCATTAAGTCTTTCAACATAAAGTAAATTTTAGGTGTAGGTTCTTTATAGATGCCCTTTGTTAGGCTGAGGAAGTTTTCTTCCATTTCTGTTGAGTGGCCTTATTATAAGTACATGATAGGTTTTATAAAATTATTTTTCTATATCTCCTAAGAGGGTCACAAGTTTGGGCATTCTTATTCAACCAATATGGCACATAACATTAATTTTTCTAACGTTAAAAAAACCTCTGATTTCTAAGATAAATTCCACTTGGTCATGGTGCGTAGTATATTCTATATGTTGCTAAATTTGGTTTGCTAATATTTACTTTTGTGATTCTGTTCATGAAGGACTTGAATCGTATTTTTCTCATGATGTCTGCTATTGTTTGAATATAAATGTGCCCCCTAAAGGTCCCTATCTTAAAGACTTGGTCTCTGTGGCACTATTTGGAAGTGGCTAAAACAGGGGTGGGGAGAGTAATGCTAGATTCTTAGGTTATTGGTGTTGTGCTCTTGAAGGAACTGTGAGACTTTGGTCCCCCCACCCTGCTTCCTGGCTCATGCTTCAAGGGACCTGTTCTACCACAGGCCCTTTTGCTGCCCTTGTAAGAGACCCAAAGAAAATAGAACTGTCTGGTCTTTGACCCAATCCTTCAGAATTATGAGCTAAAAACACCTTTTCTTCTTTATATTCATTGACTCAGGTATTTCATTACAGCAACATCAAGCTGACTAGTACAACACTTTGTGCCTGGCTTTGGAATCATAGTGTTCTCTGTTTTCTTAAAGAGTTAATGATGGATTGATACCATTTCTTAAAATTCAATAGAATGCAACAGATAAAAACCACTTGATTCTGGGACTTGTGTTAAAATTTTAAGTAGTAATTCAAGTTGTTTACTTGGTACAGATCTATTGAGATGTTCTAATTTGTTTTTTAATTGAATTTGTAGTTTCTGTATAAAAGTCCCTCCAAAGCCTTAAGTTGTCATAGGTAGGGTTTTTCAGAAGTGCTTGGATGCAGTGTGATGTTGGGATCAAGAGTGTGTGATTACTAAATTAGTCCATTAATTAGTAATGTCTGGGTATAGTTCCTGTAGGATTAAAGCTAGAATATAAAGGACAGAAAGAGGGCTTTGGTGGCTGCTGGCTGCTTGCTGCTTGTCAATGTTGCTTCTTCACTACTTTGCTGCCTTTCTGCCTGCCTTGTTTCTCCTCTGTGATGCCCCTCTGCCATGCCACCCTACCTTGGAGCCAACTATGAACTGAAACGGCTACAAACTGTGAGCGACAATAAACATTTTCTCCTTTGAATGTTGGGTATGTTGCCTCAGCAAGAGAAAAGTAATACAAACATCAAGATGTTCTAATTTGTTTTTTTAATTGTTCACGATATTTGAATTTTCTAATTTGTTGGAACATTCATCATTGTCCCATAACTATTTCAATTTCTTTAGAATCAATACTGATGCTTTCTTACTCCTGATAGATTTTGCTTCTTTTACTTTCGTGTTCAGTCTAGCTAAGAGTTGTCAATTGTGTCAGTCTTTTCAAAGAATCCATTTTTCCTCTTCCAGGGGTTTGACTTGCATCTTTATTACTGTTTTTAGTTTCATTCTACTTTTCTAATTTTTAGGGTGTGAGCTTAGGTTTCTGATGCAATACTTTGCTTCTTTTCTGATAGCTGTTGAAAGTAAGCCATTTCTCTCTCAACATGGTTGGAGCCTCTTGTAAATTTGTATGTGCCATTTCTGTCTTTATTCATTTAAAATTCTTTGAAAATTTCTCTTGTAATTTCTTCTTTGAACCATAAGTTATTTATAAAAATGTTATTTAATTTCTAGATATTTGAAATTTTCCCAGATTTTGTTCTATTGTGGATTTTATTCAATTTTATTGTGGCTAGAGGGAATACTTCATACAATTAAAAACATGTTAAATGTATCAAGACCTGTTTTGAGGCCCAGCATATCGTTTATCTGGAGAATGCTCCAAATGATCTTGAAAAGAAGGGGTATTCCCAAGTCTTTGGGTAGGCTGTTCTGTAGATGTCAATTATGTTAAGTATTGGTTAATGAAATTGCTCACATTTTCCTTATCCTAACTTACTGTATGGTTTCTCCATCACTTATTGAAATACCCAACTATTATCAATATCTTATTTTCCTTTCCCTTCAACCAATTCTTTTACTTCACGCATTTTGAAAATGTTTGTATGGATACATTTAAAAATTGTTACATATTTAATCAGTATGAAAAACCCGAGTAATACTGCAAATTCTGGATCACCTTGATTGTTTTATACGATTGTCTATTTAAAAATGTTTTTAGATTAGGTCAATGATATAGTATTTTTTAAATGTGACTTTGTTAGTTTTTGTGAATATGATTTTTCCTTTCAAGACTTTGTCTGCTACACTCAAAATAGTGAGCACTCAGTTTTTATATTGCTTGCTATTTTTCCTTGAGTATGAGCCACACTTTATTTCTATGTATCTCTCTCAATTTTGTTCTTGCTCTTGTTGAAATTGGAGATTTTAGCCAACATATTACATATCAGAAACTTCGTATGCTGATTTTTTTTCCTCTGAGGGTTTTACTTAGTGTTTTGCTTGTTTAGTAAGTAGCCTGGACTAAAGAGAATCTGATTCCTTCAAAAATGTGGTTGATGAAATCTTTACTTTTTTCTTGTTTGTATATTTAAATCTGCTTTTAATGTTTATCACTGTATTTGTAAAGCTTATTGTTTAGCCAAAGATTGGTCAAGACTGTATTTAAAATGCTCAAGCCAATAAGGCTTCTAGTCTCTGCTGATGGACTTACGTAAAGGTTGATATAATGAAAAATATATTTGGTCTTTTTCCTTGGTTCTGGGAATAGACTTCTAACACCCTTGGTATTTCCTGCATGAAAGAGTGCTTGTTACTCCTAATGAGCTCATTTTGATCATCACACTTGAGTTTATGTTAAGGAGATAACAGGGTAGCTCCTAGATATTCTCACAATAGGGCTGGTCACCAGAAAGACCGGAAGTTTAGAGGGCTGGAACTCCAGGCTTATCTAGCAAGACGCTGGGAAAGGAGAGGTGGAAGAGAATGAGATTGGGGCTACAAAAACCTCTTGAACAATGAGATGTGAAAGTACCATGTGGACAGAGGACTCTGTGCTCAGATACATTCCAGCATAGCCTTATCTACCTTTTCATCTTGCTCATTAGTATCCTTTGTAATAAACTGATAAGGCAAATACAGTTCTGTGAGCTACTCTAGCATATTATTGAACATGAGGAAGTGTGGTTCATAGTGAAACTGTACCTGTCCTAAGTTCTCTGAGGAGAAATTTACTGATTTGGGTCAGTAAATGAAAACTTGTATGCAGTTTCCTGTATCACATTTAATCTGCCTTGCCTTCAAGCAGTTTGTTTATACCTAAGGTGAGTTCGAAGAAAATGTAACAGAGACCCCTTGAGCCTTATCCTCCTTATAGTCCTGGAACTTTGTTTGTTGTTTGTTTTTTGAGATGCTGGAGATTCAATGCAGAAATTTTGCACATCTAGGCAAGGACTGTACCACTGAGCTACACTCCCAGACCATGGAACCTATTTTGTACAGAGATAGTCTCCATCCTGTTGCTTCAGGCCTCCCTGATGCCTATAATTCATTCATAATACCCATTTCCACATTGAGTCGACTAAATAATCATGGATGAGTTTTCAGGACCATGTCCTTTACTTTTTTAGTAAATGTATAGACTGAGCAGATGTCTAAAATAATACTTATGCACTCTTGCTCTCTGGAATGGACCTGTTTCATCCATGTCACTGGATTATATGTTACAGCTGGAGGTTATCAGCATGAGGTTCCTGAGAAACTCTTGTGACATCCTTTGGGCCACAGATCCACCCACCAAATTCCTCCCATCTGCCCTCTGGATGGAAAAAACATCATGCATCTCTTTAATAGGACTCTTCCAATGTTATCAAAATTAACAGGAAATTCAGTCACTCTGTTTACATTTTTGGATAACTGTCCCGATGGTATCATATCCAGACAAAAACTCTCCATGAGCCATATTACACTGCTCAATAGCTTTCACATCAGTTTTTCTAATATTACAGCACTTTATATTTTAAGGTTTCCACTTAGACTTTTGTTCAGTTTGATAAAAGTAGAGTTTTATTCTAAACTTTTGCTTATTTTCATCATAATTCTTGAGGGGAGAACTCGTAGTCTGTCATTATGATGCTAAGTTCCCAAAGCAACTTGTAATATTGTCTGATCATTCTAGCAGTATCATTTAAGACATAAAACCAGAAAATACATTAATTTTTACCTTAGAAATCAGGTCAGTTTAAAAATATATAACTTCTAGCACTCAGAAGACCAAGGCAGGAGGATGTCTCCAATTTCAAGGCCAACTTGGCTTCACAGTGAGTTCAAGGCCAGCCTGGCCCATATAGTGAGACCCTGTCTCAAAAAGGCCAAACCAAACCAAAAAAATCCCCAAAAATAATTTCTTTAAGATTTTCCCCGACCCACTACTTTGCACTTCCTTCTCAAGTAATGGATATTATAGAACCTACAAATTGATGTCCAAGAAGGGATAAAACATACAGCTTGGAAGTTATGTTCAACAATTCTCTTCTGGTTTTAGACAACTAATAATATGCAAATGGATTCTGAGTATTTGGGATAGGGCAGAGTTGAGAGTTCAAAGTAAAGTTTTGGAAATGCAGTAGAGTAGAAAATATTCTGACCGAGAGTCATTGCCTGTATGAAATTTCAGGAGACAGAACTGAGTCTTAATGATCATCGCATTAATGAGGATTAATGTAGATCTTGCAAACTATCTGTGGCAGAAGTATGACTACAGATATAAACATTATGTTTCAGTCTTTCATGCTGTGTTATATACCTATAAACTAGACTGAATCTTGAAGTTTTGCACTTGACTAAGACTACAAATTCATACCTCCCATTTCCGCCCACCTTTCTAACTTGTAATCACTAAGAATGAAAACGGCCTCATTCCCAAAGCCTTGCAAGCTGAATTTGGTGCATAGAAATCACCACAGTGACTCATATGCAGACAACCTTCATGCATTTGTAACAATAAAGGTAATGACATACACACATATACACATATATTTATTGATTTATTGATTTAGCACTAGGAATTATTGGCTGTCAGGTCATTAGGAAATATGTCTAAACTTGGCTTTGCTTAGAAATTTGATTTATTTTTATAAAAGATAAATATTTCTGCTACTTAGTACTGCTATGTTTGCACAAATTTTAATTTCATTTTTGAGTGACTTGACAATTATATTTGAGAACAACATGCAAGTCACAATACAAGGGACGGGATAAATAGAATAGAAATTTGAAATACATATATTTATATGTGTATATCACTTCATTTAGAATAACAGTGAAAGGACACGTGTACATATAGGTAGCAAAAAGAAATAATATAGATTAATTAAACTCAAAATTAGTTTTACACAGATAAAGTAGATAATTACTTATCTTGTAGCTATTTGAACAAATAACTTACACTGTTTTAAAAAGAACTCTCAAATTTCTAACAGAAGGCCGGTTTTCTTCCTTAACTCTGCCACTGAAATTCAAACACTGTTCTTCATGAGACTTATTTCATCAAAAAATGTTCTCTATTACCTGTGGTAGGCAATGGAGAATTGCAAAAATAAGTTATAGAGTACAGGTGTCTGAACCATACACCTAAGTAGACTGTGCAGTTGCATAATCTTGGAAAAACAAGTTGTACTCATGCAAGAAGCATAAAGTCCCTCTGAGCAGGAGTTTAAGTATTTAAAGTGCCAATCTTCTTCGTCACTGTAGATTTTATACACTGAGGGAAAATGGCTGGGGAGAAGCCAGTTAAAGTGCAGCAACTTAAGGGCATCTTTTCTTTTTCCGCATCTTCTTCGAACTTGGAGAATTTTCCTAATACCAGAAGGGTGACAATGAGGGACTCAGACAAATCTTGGAAAGCAAATGACAGGAGTCTGTGGCAAGACTTAAAATTTTCTTCTTGGTTCTGTACTCAGGCTAAGTACACTGCAGAGGTTTCTTATTTTTGTTTATCTCCATTGCCTGATTTGTAAAATGATGATAATATCAATATAAGGTTATGAACTAATAACTGAGAACATGTGTAAAAGTTACATGTGAAAGGTATTGCTCTTCATTAGCAGTGACCTGAAAACAAACCCTAGAACATTTTCTCATGAAAGAAAGCTTTCTATACACAACTGAGATGAAAAATTCTGAGAAATAAATGTGAAATCTATTTTCTAATGGTTAGTATTATAGCTAAACTTGCTAATCGCTCATTTAGTCAAGTAGATAAAATTCTTTCCTACCTGAAAGACAAGGAAATACACTTGCTCCAAAGGTGCCTGTAGATTCTCAGTTAAAATTTTACTCTTGATATTATTTTTGGAATAGTTTTGTGAGGTGGTAGAAATAAACATTCATAAATTATTCATATGTGTTTCCTTGATAAAAGGACACAAGTTACTCTAGAATATCTGGCCCTACTTCCAACTGCATAGGTTTAAAAGCAGGTTTCATTTACCTTTATTAATCATGTTTCACACTGGTGTTTCCCAAGGTAGGTGGTAAAATGCTACCTTTTCTACAGAGATAAATGAAAGAGAAAGGGAATGATCACATCAATCTCTTAGTGATTGGTGTGATCAAATTACATGGTGGTGTAAGGGTTGCAGAAAAAAACGGAATGGAAGATAATGGTCTTGCAATTCTCATCTCAGTCTCACTGGGATGACAAAGTATCCTCTTGTACATAGAGGTCACTCAAACAAATGAGTGCTAAATTCTAAATCAACCTGATGTCATTTCCTTAGACATGGATCTGAAGATGTTTCCGCCCTGCATGTCACTTGCTGATCTTTATTCTAAGATCTGTGATTTAACATTCCTCAGGTTCTCCATCTTACTGTAAATTCAAATTGTCTCCCAGTGCTCAAGCAATAAGTAGGTTTTTAAATCCTAAACCAAATCATTTGATAAAAATGTTGTGTGATATGCCTGACTGTTCTGTTCTTCCTTCATGTTACAGTCTTAATGTTCTAGCAGATTTTTAATACTGAAAGTACTTTAATAGTTAACAAGTGACAACTATGATTGGCCTCCACTGGATTCATGCGTCTCGTGGGAGACTCAGTTTGGAGAAGGGGAAGGTCACCTTTATCTAATTGGAAATAAATGAAGGTCTCAGAAACAGGAATTCAGAATGGTAATCAAAACAAAGAAAGAAGCACTGCCAAATATATTATCCAAGCAAATTTCTCAAACTCTAGTCTTTTGGGACTGATAAAATCACGTACATTTGCTTAAAGACTGTATGTAGGAATCCTACTGTGTCACAGCTGTTCACTTACCAAATTTACTGACCCTAAATCCAAAGTACGAAGATAGACATAAGACACAACTCACACTGCGCTAGGCACATAAATAAACTTGAAAGCAAACTACAAACCCAGTGTTGGGGTGGGGAGCGGGACAGAAAGGAAATAAATACTTTCTCTTTAGTTGTAAATCTATTTTAGATATACAGCAACAGGGCTGGAAATGAAGTTGAAGAGAAGAAATGAATAAAGACAGATACTGGTGATAATTCATTTTGAAAGAAAAAAATGCCAAAACAAGGAGACATTATCTGTAAACATACAATTTCAGCAATGGTGGTTATTTTGGACTTTGACAGGGTACAGAACACTTTGGGTAACTGTTCCTCTAGGTGCTATTCTCAGAGAACAAATTTTTCATCAATTGTTGTGGCCTACTTTTACATAAACAAAGAAAAAATTAAGGTACAATTCGAGGGGAAAAATCACTGAGCTATGTCTCAGTCTTTTCTTCATTTTGAGACAAGGTCTTGTTAAGTTGCCCAAGCTCAGCTTTAACTTATCTCCCTGCCTCAAAGGATGCTGGGGTTACAGGCATGCACCACCCTGGCTCAGGAGTGTTTACTATGCAGAACATTACCAACACTGTTCTGTTTTGTTTCTTCTAATTATAGCCCCCTAAGTATGCTGTCTTAAACTTTTTACATTTTCTTCAAGAATATATTAAATTCCATAACTTTCTGGTCATGTTTAATTGTGAAACAAATAGACTTTTCCAGTTTAAAACAGGATGGAAAGAGGAGAAAGCATGACATACTCTTCTATTCTGTTTTCTCTAAAGTTGGAGGCAAGGAAGAGAGGCAGGAGAATCAGATGTCAGCTTATGTAAACATCCATATACCAGACTGAGGTGCAAGGCATTTCTGGAATCACTCAGGCTTGGAACAGTTATGTCCATTCTCAGTGGCTTCTGTTGATACAGTGGTCTATGAGGATAGAGTGCTTAATTTCTTGGAGAGGTTTTAAATTTTTCTAAAAATAGTATTCCTCTAGTACTGTATCATATTTTTCCTAAGTGGGGTCTCTCAACCCTATGGCTGTATAAACTACTCTAGAGATCTTGTGCCCCACCACAACCACTGTGTCCCCTGCAGAGAGTACTGGCTCTATTTCAAGTCTTATTTGTTTCAATATATTGTGTATTTTAAGGCATACAACATGATGTCCAAGTATTCCTTATTTTGGTGCCTTAACACCCTGTCGTAGAGCATTTCCTTCTTTTAGAATATATAAACCAGAAACACGTACCTTCCCCTAAATTCCTTGTTAAGCTCCCTCTAAGAAAGCTCTCACTACACTCCTTTGTGCTCCAGGAGAAAATTTTCATGGGGGCATCTAGATTCTACAGAGCAGTAAGGAATATGAAAAAACATCTTCTGTTTGCATCTCTGTCTATGATTGTCTGGAGTATTCTCCTAACACTAGACTATCCTCTCAGCCAGCTATTTCTAAGTAGGGATACTAGTCTTCAGCTGGTCAAAAGAGGATGCTACAAAACTATATAGCTCTAGAGGGCTCTCTGAATGCTGGTGTATAGCTGCTTTCAGAACTGATATGGAATTTGTCATGAAGGTCATTAAAAGCTGGCTATACATCCTAAAACAAACATTTCTCATCATTAGCATACTAGCACATTATCGGCAACTTGAAGATTGGGCACATTTTCAAATGGTTTCTAAACTGCTACTCTGGTTTCAATTTGGTCCTTATACATTCACTCAGGTTTAGAATTCACAGACAGTGTGGGTCAGGTCGAGTAAGATAAACCTTATTTCTGTTGAATGAACTTCACTTTCCTCTACAAGAGATTCAAAGTGTCACCAATTCAATTAACTTTCTGTTTATTCTCTGAAGATAGCCAGACAGTGCTTTTTAAAGCTATTTCTAAGAAAATGAACCACATGTACTCAGCATGTTAATAAGTAATTAGGACTCTATTAAAAAGAGGAGATATAAATCCACTGATTATATTTCGCTCTGAGGGGCCTGGCACATTTGTCCTACCATGAACCCAGAGGCTATTTATGGATACTGTCTGAGAATTCTGGTTTATAACACTGTGAATCAAGTTTGATGGGTTGAATTATGTCCTCCAAAAGAGATACATTGAAATTCTAACTCCTAAATTTCAGAATGTGATTATAGTTGGATGTATGGTCTTTATAAAACTAATTATGTTAAAATGAGGTCATTAAGGTATGGCTTAATCCAGTATGATTGGTAGGTGTGTTTACGAAAGGAGAAATTTGGGACACTGTGGCAGGTTCTTGGCTCTATGCAACTTGTGCTACCCCTCACTGTGGGCCTAGGCCTCAAATGATCCACACGGGGGCCAAGAGGATAGTGGCCAAGCTACCAAATTCTAGCTAGTTTTGTTCCTCGGTTCTCCATAGCACAGGAAGACAAAAGTGACAACCAAAGACTGATCTGATGGAAGCGAGACCAACACTTAGGAGGAGAGTTTCACTCCAGGACTGCAGTGTTACCCTACCACAGAGATCAGGTGAGACAACCTTGGGAAACAGGTTTAGAAAGGATGAGAGCTAAACAGGGATCTCTTGGGGTCCTCTTGAGCTTGGGCCAGGAGGGTCACAAGGCCTATACACTGTGGTAGGATGCCAGGTTTGGTGAGTATAATCTTCAGAAGGGATGGACTTGAGGAAGATTGGCATTTAGTCAGAAGGTATGCTTAAGCTTTTGGGCCACTGTCTACATCCAGCAGAAATTGTTGTGTTTCCCTGAAAATAAGACCTAACTGGAATGACCCAAATGGAACCAGCCCTATCTGGTCTCTACCATGGTGATTACGAGTGTGATGCAGAAGAGTACACCTTGGTGGCTATTCTGTAATAACTTGATTGGGGCTGGCTTTTTTGTTTTCCTAGTTAGGTCTTATTTGCAGGGAGACATGACGTAGTCTGAGTCACTACAGGTCAGTATCTGGGTGGCCTAAGTACCTTCACAAATCTCTTTTCTATGGTTATAGGGAGTTTGTAGTAGTTTTTAGTGTTTGTCAATATCTAGTTGATATTTGATAACACTGTTGTTGCTGACTTTATTACTCTGGCCAAGGTGACATAGATGTGGCTGTCAATTAGTTTTCTCTGAATGCTGTTATCTGGATTGCTTTATGATCTGGGTCATGAAGAATACTGTGGCCCACTCCCAAAGAAGTAGACACTGGGCCAAAGTAGCCGCAAAGCCAAGCACAAAAAAAATGAACAAAAAAACAGAAACATGAAAACACAAGGCAACCAGATACTCCCCAAAACTCCAAACTCCCCCAAAACCAATTGTGGGAGCATCCAGGAGGAGAAAAAAATAAACCACATAACAGAAAGATTTCAAAGGCTACCAGTGGAGGTAAAACAATGAGGTGCTTGATGAATTTAAAGAAGCTACACCTAATCAGATTATGGCCCTAATGAAACACATGAGCAGTGAGTCCACAGAAGACACTAATAAAAATCTAGTGGAGCTAAATATGAATGTCCAGCATAGTAAACAATTGGAGTCCATAAAAAGCTCCAAACACAAATCCAGGTGATTAAAATACATTTGAAAGAGCAGCAGAATCAACCAATGTGAAGACAGAATATCAGCTCTAGAGGGCAGGGGTTCAGTCAATGATCAATTAATGATAGATACCTTACAAACGCTTTAACAATAATCCACAACCTTCGGGCCAACTATACCTTACAAACAATAGGAGAACATTAGAAATAGATACAGCAGCTAGAAGACTCAAATAATACAAATATAAAATAACCAAAATTAACGGAACATTAGAAGACAGCACAAAGGCATAAAAATGAAGTAATAGCAGAAAACTTTCCAGACCTGGAAAAAGAATTTAATGCACACATAAGTGAGGCATGTAGACTTCTGACAAGCCATGATCAAAAAGACCACTCCATACCACATAATAAGCTAACTATTGGAAATCTGACAGAAGAACATAATCTTAAAGGCTGTTAGACAAAAGAAACAAATCACAGGTAAAGGAAAACCATCAGTATTACAACAGACTTCTCAACACAAAACTTAAAGGCAAGAAGAGTCTGGAATGAAGTGCTTTAAATTCTAAAAGAAAACAACTTCCCACCCAAAGTGATATAATCTGGAAAGTTATTTTTCAAAATTGATGGAGAAATAAGATATTTTAATGATTAAAGAGAACCTAAAGAAATTCACAACCACATCAATGCTCAAAAAAATTTCTCAAACATATTCTAGAAGACGACAATAAAACAAACAGTGCCAAAAGGTTCAATGCAATGAATGCATCAGTTAGGGCCAGCAATTAAGTAGAAGGGAAAGAAATTAAAACAACAGGAAAACAATACAATTACAGGAATAAATTAATACCCATAAATTATAATTATCAGGTTAAATGGACTCTATTTGCCAATCAAAAGACAGATTAGCAGAATGGATTAAGAAACAAAATCCAATGGTATGCTATATTCAGGAAACAACATTTAACACAAAAAGAAATTAACAGACTTTTAAAACCCAAGGGTTGGAAAATAATATTCCATGAAACAGAAATCTGAAAACAAGCAGGAATAGCTATCCTACTTTCAGAAAAGTGGATTTCAAGCCAAAGCTGCTCAAAAGAGGGAAAGAAAGACATTACACAGTGGTTAATGCAACCTGTTATTCAACAGGAAGAGATTACAAATTATACACATGTATGTATCAAACCACAGTGCACCCAACTTCATAAAATAAATACTCATAGACAAAAAAACAGATAAACATTAATACAATTATAGTGGGTACTTCAATAACCCACTATCACAACAAGGCAGATCAATCAAAGCAAATAAAATCAATAAAGAAATATCAGAGTTGAACCAAACCTTTGAACAAATGGACTCATGGATGCATACACAGCATTCCACCCAACAACAGAATACACATACATTTTGGTAACATGTGTTACTTTCTCCAAAACAGACCACATACCAGTTAATAAAGCATGCCTAACTAAATGGAAATGAATAAAAACCATGCATATTATTAGATTACTGTGCAATGAAACTAGAAATCAGCAAAAGAAACCACAGAAACTAAGCAAACATAAAAATTAAACAATGCGCTCTTGAATAATCAATGGATCAGAGGAAACTAAGGAATAAGACAGTTCCTTAGAATTAAATAATAATGCTAGTATAACACACCAGAACTTATGTGACACAATGAAAGCATTCCTATGAGGCAAGTATACAGCTATGACTGAGCACGTTAGAAAAACAGAAGAAGGCCAAATAAATAACCTAATGACACATCTCAAGGCCTTAGAGAAACAAAAATAATCCAAATAGACAGCTTGTACAAGGAAGGAAATTACAAAGATCAGAGCAGAAATGAATGAAATGGAGACAATAGGAAAGGAAGGAAGGAAGGAAGGAAGGAGAGAGAGAGAAAAAGAAAGAAAGAAAGAAAGAAAGAAAGAAAGAAAGAAAGAAAGAAAGAAAAGAAAGAAAGAAAAAGAAAATCAATGAACTGATAAGTGGGTTCTTTGAAAGAATAAAATAGACAAACCCTTAGACAATGTCACACAAAAAAAGGAACAAAGACACAAATCAATGCAATTAGAAATAAAAAAGGTAAAACCACAGCAGAATTCAGAAAATTATTTGGAATTACTCCACAAACACATATGCCAAAAAAGTGGAGAACTTAAAATGATTCCTAGATACATATGAATTATGAAAATTGATCCAAGAAGGCTTAAAAATCTTGAACAATCTAAAAACAGAAATTTGATCACATTTACACATATAACAAGAGAATGCCATGTGATGTTGAAGACAGAAATTGAGGTGGTTCATCTACTACCAACTAGTGACAAATATTGTTAGCAAACTACCAAAAGCTAAGGGAGAGGCAGGGAAGATTCAATCTAACAACTCTCAGAAGACATCAGTCTTGCCGATACCTTGTACTTGTGCTTCTAACTCCAGAGCTGTGAGACAATGAATTTCTGTTACTTAGGCTGACTTGTACTTGTTAGAGCAGCTTCAGCGAACTAACATGCCATGTCCCATTTCCTGTCTTCAAACTTGTCAATTTTTAAATTCACATATAAAGAAGAGTCACCTCACACTTGGGAATAACTTCTGTAATGGTGAGGCTAAAACAGGAAGAGTTACTGGGACTCTGAAATGGTGGAACTACTCAAATGAAGGCCTCCCCACTCTTAGCTCTCTATCCTGCCTCTCCATCTCTTCCAGCTAATTGTTGCAAAACTGGGTGTGATACTGACCTTTCTGAAATTCAATCTTCAATCTATTTGGCAGGGCACCTGAATCAGTGTCTCTGAGTTTGGGAAGCTTAAATTAGCACTTTATAGTAGCTGAGTGATCTGGAGGCTGGTGGTGCATGAAGTTGGTAAGAGTTACTGGCCACGTAGACCCACATCTAGTTTCATATCCCAGGTCTGCAAGTTACTAACCATCATTTTCTCTGTCTCCTCCTGTTTCTCTTTACCTCTTCCCCTTGTCCCTTTTCTGAGACAGAAATGGCACTGTGCAGTAAAAAATGATTTCAGTAGGTCTTTTATTGACTCACTTCTCTGAGTGAAATAGATTTCTCTCAAATTACTGAGAGTCTACATAGACAAAGTGGTAATAAAGAACTTAATGAAGCTGTCTGAAGTTTGAAAGTAAAAATGTGAACTGTTTCCTCCTCCCTTGGCATAGAAAGGATCTAATTATCTAGAAAAAGGCTTTAATTTACTAATTTACTGATTTTTTTCTTTTTGGGAGACAGGGTCTAAGTAGTTCAGGCTGGCCTTGAACTCATGGCAATTCTCCTATTTCAGTCTTTTGAGTGCTGGGAGTACAGGTGTGTACCACCACACCCAGCTATGTATTTTGTGTGTTCCACAGGGAGGTGGTTGATGGTGAAGATATATAAAGATACAACTCCTGTTAGGGTTCAGGGATACAATCTGTAGAAGATAGAAAGAAGTTTCAGACAGAAATGTTACAGTTACTAAAATTAAAACGGAGTTGTTTGTGTCAACCTAATGAGAATATCTAAAAGCAGGAGGTTAGGAAGGAAGGTTGTTGCTCATAAGTGCCTAGAAGTAACTATCACAAAAGATTACCAGAACCTCAAGCTTGCACACTCAATGAAACTTTATACAAAAAGTATTTCTACAATGGCATCTAAGCAGCAATGGTCTGTTCAACCTGAAAGTAATGCCTAACTTATTACTCATCAGTGTGGTCAAGGATTATTGTTCTAAACTGTGTGATGTAATCATTTTTATCTTTAAGAATTTCTCCTTGCCTCAGCTTCTTTGAATATGCCTGTCATTTACTTCAGCACCGGTATTTTCACTATAATGCTCTGCCATGTCCAACTAAATATCAGCATTCTTTGGAGAACCTCCTCCTTATTTGCTTTATTTTAGATGGACAAGTCTATTCCACAGGTTACAAAAACTAACACAGGTGCTTATCAGCGTGCTATAAGATTAGGGAGCAGAAGAGCTAAGAATAGAGCTTCTAACATTAGCTACTTGGTTCAAGTTTTGATACCTTCATTTCCTAAATATATATGTTCCTGAGAAAATTGTTTGTGTTTTCTTAATTTGTTTTTGGCTTTTCAAATCAATAATGGTTACAGAAATAACTTTATGTAGTTGTGAGAATTAAATGAAGTCATATTTATGTGAGCTATCGTTAATGTTAAATATATATGCAAAAGGTATATAAATATAACTGATCTTAATGGATTGCCCTAGGGTTAATCCACTTCTGTATTAATTTTAAATTTATATGGTTTTTATTACTTTTTATCAGATTGAATTTACTTAATGGTGGAGAAAAATTGATAGGTGACTTAATAGTGGAGAAAAATTGATAGGTGATTTTTTTCAATAAGGATAAAATAGATACTACTTATGTAAATGTGCAGACTCAAGACAGTCTCATTTTTTAGAGAAAAGATTAGGAGCTATGAAACAATGTTGGGAACTTATATATGATTTTCTTCTAAGGTTATATTAAATAGAATCCATATTAGGGATTCACTCTAAATAATAGTAATCACAATAATATATATATAAATATATAAATACATGCACACACATATATGTATATATATAAAGTCTATGAAAGGGATATCAGGATTATGAGCAAAAAAGCAATTCTCCAAATTTGATTTATGCTGTTATTATTGGTTTCATCTTTTAATCTGCCCTTCTGTATGGTATGAATGTTGTGTCCTCTCCAATATTCATTTTCTCTATATGAACTGTATTGAAATATGGGAAATAATGCTGGGCATGGTGGTGCACGGCTGTAATCCCAGCACTTGGGAGACTGAGGCAAGAGGCTCACTTCGAGTTTGAGGCCAGCCTGGGATATATGGTGAGTTCAGTGGCAGGCTGAATTACAGAGGAATCAGACCCTGTCTCAAAAATTAATTCATTCAAAGTTTTAAAAAATGAGATATATAGCTTTCTGTGGAAATTGAGGAAGAACTATTAGAGAAATTGAATACAGCACGACAATTTTGGCTTTCATGGGTCTGGTTTAGAGCTCATTACAAATTAGCAAAGAGTCGGTATTTTATGATTTCAAACTGAAAATTCCATTTGAGTCCTTAACACTGTTTAAGAACTGCAAATGTATACCTCAATTCCCCAAACCACTAAAATAAAGACGCATGCAGCTGAGAAGTGAAGCAGATTAACAGGGCTGGAATAATTAATGGGTAAACATAAAGCAGGCAGCTACTTTGAATTCAATGCTATTTTTCTTCTTAGGAAGAATTTCAGACATGTATTTTAAAGCCAATAAATTTAGAATCTAATTTTTCCATCCAGAACATTGTGTTCAATGTTTAGCACTTTAATTTTGTTTACTTATAAAAAGAAAATGACACAAAGTTGTATGGTTAATATTAAACAACAGCGCCACCCAGTGACTATTACAAGCAAAAAATGCTACTTCTGTACAATTTCTCATTTTAAGTATTAGTCATTTTCAGTATATTTATGAAATTATATACTATACTAACTTGAAAATAAAACAAGCATTATATATTTATATCAATGCATTCAAATTAAGTACAGTTAAGGTGTTCAAATGATATTACAATGTTTGTGAGTAATTTAATATTAAATGTTACCTGAAAAATCAGGAAGCCAAAAATGTTGGATGACAGGAGAGACGTATCATTATTACCCTTCACATGAAATGCTGGACAGCACTGACAGTCATCTGCTCTCATATATTTTATCAATACCTCATAATACATAGTCTCAAAGATTTTTTTGACAATACAAAATGTGTTTGTAATTTCACTTCAGATTGCCAACGTCATCACTTTTAAAGACATCTATACATATTATTCATGATTTACATAAATGAACTTACTGATGGCATCAAGATAACACCATAGAATTTACAACCCAATCAATACTGTGGCAATGTCAAAATGTTAACATGACCTTGGATAGTATTACAACATCTCACTCTATAATGACCAGAATACAGCTGAAGTGATATTTTCAGTTTTAAGTCTGTAAAAATAAAATGGAACAGTTTTTGGTCATCTTTTATTTCTCAAAGGAAATACAAGCACATGGGAGTGGGAGGAAAAAGAACCAATGTATATTACAATAAAAAGAAAGTATTTTGAGGCTGCTACTATTTTCTCCCGTTAGATGTACCATGTTTAAAAGGTAGCAGTTCAGTTCAACAGCAAGGAGTGGATATCCAGTACATACCAGGCATAGTATTAGGCGGTGGGTAACCAGAGGTCATGAAGATCCACCCTGTACAGTGGTAGAGACAGACATAAAACAGATCATTTCAATACAATAAAAATTTCAACTTTTTTATGTATGCAAAGAATTGACCTCAGATCTCTCTCCTTGAATTTTAGAACCATTTATCTCATTTCAATGGATCTGGACAATGCCATATGTATATTCCACAAGTATCCTGATGTACATATGTCCAAATTGAATCACCAGTCACCTCCAAATGAGTTTGCTTTTTTCCTAAATCATAAAATGGCACTCCATTTATCTAGGTGCTCAGGCCTAATTCATGAATGTTTATTCAGCATCTATAATATAGAAAGACAGGCTAACTTGTGGACACACGGTAGCAAATAGTCTTCACTAAAGCTTGTTTACAGAATACCATCTTTATTTCTCCCACTTACACCCTTACAATCTGATCAGTCACCAAGTTCTGCCATTAATTCTTCTAGGATTTATTTCCAAGTACACTGGTAATATCCTGATAAAGGTTATCATCTTCTGTTATGGTTGATACATTGTGACAACTTGAGAAATTCAGAAATTTATCTAGGAGACTCAGAAGGGAGCCAGGATCTTTACTTTGTAAATATCCTCAGCCTGCACAAGAGGAGAGCACAGAGGCGATCTGAGTGCTACATCCTCTCCTTTTGTTCTGGCTGCCTTTTCTGGCTGCTGCCTTCAAGTGTTGCCCGGGTATCATGCCACCCTGCTGTGCAGCCAACTGATTATGGGATAAAACCCATAATCAACACAAACTGCAAACAATGAGCTAAATAATCTTTCCTTCCTTCATTGTGGTATCGAGTATATTGTCTCAGCAATGAGAGAAAAATAACCAAGACAGAAGTTGGAACCAGAGGAGTGGGGTTGTTGCTGTAACTATAACTGATCATGTGGTTCAAGAGCTCTTGGGAATGGTTTGTGGGAAGAGTTTGGAACGGTTTGGTGATGTCATCTGAAAGAGTAGCCCTAGAACATCTTAGGCTGTTCTGTATGGGAGATTTGGGTCCGAGTTCAGAAGACCAGAAAACCAGTAAAGACCAGGCTCAGGAGGTTTCTGCTAGGAAGGACTGCATTGGGTGCTGGACTCCAGATGATATATATTATGGCTTGGCATAAAGTTTGTCTGCATTTTGCTTGTGTCTAGAGATTTTGCCCAAGACTAAGATTAAAGGCAGCAGACTAATTAACCTGGCAGAAGAAATTTCAAGGCAGTCAAATGTTGAGGCTGGGGCATGGTTATTGCTGGGGCTTTTAGCCAGATTTATGTTGCAAATCAATAGCAAAAAACTCAGCAGAATGATTTAAAACATTGTGAGTTTGGCCAGAAAGGAAGCTCCAATAAAGCTCTGGAATGTAAAGATAGAGCTGAGAAAATCTCCACTGTTGAGAAGGAATAGAATAGAAAAGATGACCTGAAGGTATCACAAAACACAGGAAGTCTCAAACCTCTACAGCCTCATAACTGCAAAAGTGAGACTTTGCTTTGAGGTGAAAACTGCAGAGCACCATGTTCCACAGTAGCGGCAGCCATACCATGTTCCAGAATGGCAGCAGCATAGAAATTTTGTTCCTCAGAATTGGAGTTGGAGTGTCCAGACATTCGATCCCCACAGCAAAAAGAGAGGAGAGCCTGGCTACTGCTCCAGCTGGCAGCAAACCCTGGCACCATCCACGTAGTACTGGATAGAGAATCCAAGAGTTCTGAGGCTAAAAAGGCTTCTACTCAGATTTCAGAAGGCTTGGGAGGCCAGGTGGTATGCTCCTGAGAGGACAGTGCGTGCACTGTGAGTGTAAAGCCACAGGTGCAGTGGAGACCCCAGAAGTTTGGAAAAGTCAGGAATGTGGATTGTCTAAAAAAAGCTGCAAGGAGAGAGCAAAGCAGGCTTAAGAGAGAATCTGTGGGAGCTACAACTACCAGAAGTGCTTCAGGGGTGGAGTCACACAAGCTCTTTGGAGCTCAAAATTTGCTACAGATTGCTTTAGATGCTGGATGTGCATAGGACTTAATGTTGCCCTGCTGGATTTTGGACATTCTTTTGTGTCAATCCTTTGTACCCTCCTGTTTGTAACTTTTGGAACAAAAATGCTTATTCTGTGCCATTGTGCGTCTTGGAAGTGTTTAACTTTGTTTTCATTTGTGTAAGAGTATGCAGGTAGGAGTGTGCCTTCAATCTTGGAGGAGACCTGGGACTTGAACTTTTTAACAATGCTGAAACAGTTAGGATTTTGGTAACTCTTGGAGATGGACTAAATACCTTTTGCATAAAGGAATGTGTCTGAGTCTTTAGAGGGGCCAGGAACAAAATGTTATGATTTTAATATAATACTGAAAGACTTAAAGTTAGTTCTTAAGGATTGTTAAATCTGCGTTATAATATTCAAGTTGTGAAATAAGAATAAGCATGCCTTTGTATCTGGAGACCTATTTTAAAGAAATGTGTCTGGTTGCTATATTGACAAGGGATGGATTGTTATGGTTGATACATTGTGTCAACTTGAGAAGTTTAAAAATTTAAGAGACTCAGGAGGGGGCCAGGATCCTTATTTTATAAATATCCTCAGCCTGTGCAAGAGGAGGGCACAGACCTGATGTGAGTGCTACATCCTCCCCTTTTGCTCTGGCTGCTTTTGCTGGCTGCTGCCTTCAAGTGTTGCCCTGGTACCAAGACACCCTGCCTTGGTGCCAGCTGATTACGGACTGAAACCTCCACAAACCTCCTTTATTTGGGTATCAGGTATTCTGTCTCAGCAACAAGAAATAAGTATCCATCTTTTCCTTGGAATACTATAATGATCTCCTAACTAGTCTTTTTCCCTCTAGTCTTGCCATTCTTCAATTCCCTTTTCTCAGAATAGTCTGATTTATCATGTAAAATGAAATTAATCATATTGAAATTCTTCAAACTTACAACCAGTATTACTCTTAAGAAACAAATCCAAAATCCTTAATTTAACCAGCAGTGTGCCTTATAACCTGGCTGCTGTTCACTCTCCAGCCCTGTCTATTAGTTCCTACAGTATATTCCCTTCTCCCAATTCATGGGTCTTCATCAATTTTTTCAATTCTATGTAGAAAACTTGTTCTTTATACTATAACTTGGTCATTTCTTAGATATTCTCAAATGTGGAGCCAATAAGACTGAAATGCTTTTTTAAAAATTATTTGTTTTCCTATAAGAATTTAAACTCTGTCAGGGCAGGAATTGGGTTGACTCTCAATGCATTTGTTTGTTCACTACTGTATCTCCAGGATATAGTTCATTGTTTCACACAAAAGTAAGGCTCAATGACCTATTTTTGAATAAACAACGGTCAAGAAGCAAGGGCAAAAAAATCAACTAAAATTGTGAAACAAAGAAAGGCCTCTTGGAAGACTTCTGAAAAACAAGAGTAAAGAAGAAAGAAAGAACGAAAATAAGAACAGTCCAGACAGAGTCACCAAGAACATGTCTCGAAGATCATTTTAAAACAGCCTGATAAATGGACAGTAAGTATGATAAAAAGAATGGAAAAGCAACAGTGGCAAGATCATGGAGGACCTAGCGGCATACCAGGTTATGGATTCAAACATAATTTTGGAGATGATTAGAGACAGGGTATAGACATTTAAGTAGAAAAGTAAAAGGGTCAGGTTTACATTTGAGACTGGACACTTTGTCATTGATTGGGGCCCAAGGAGCGCAGGTAGGAATCTCAACTTACCCTACCCACAGAGTAAGTTACAAGTTCACTGACTCCAATTATGGAAAAAAGAATTTTCAAGACACATCACTAAGTGGCACTTAGGATAGATTTATTAGGTAGAATTTAGAATGTATACCAAGAATAGAGTACAGATGTTCAATAGAGCGATGCATTAATTATGGTCTGGGGTTGGCGGTTTTCCTGTGGTCTTAGGGTTAACTTCAAGATGTACAGATCTAGGATGAGTATTTACACTGTCTGCCTGGCCACCCACTTGGTGGGATGTTACACCACGCAAACTGTTTGCATATGCTTGAAGTTTAGAGATCTTCTGCCCACTTAAAAGTCCTGCTTCCTTGAGGTTGAAGCTACATGTGAGGAAAAACAATTTAAAGGTAAAAACTATTTGTCCAGCCCTGATTTACAGACATTGTGTTTTCTAGACCCTTAGGGAATATTTGAAGTGATTTTCCTAGATGGAAAAAAGCACTGTAACCTTGTATAACTTTTGTGTTTTGAAACTGCATTTTTCCTTAAAAGTACCATTTTAAAATTATGATTTGTCTTGTCTCCTTTTTATCTATACTTGTTTTTATATCCTTCCTTAATTGCTACTTACAAGACAGACTTGGTTGTGTAGGTAGGGGTGGAAAGGCTAGAAGCAGCGACAGAATTGGTAATGGAAATGAAAAGATGAATTACAGAGTATGAAGTAAAGGAAATTATAGTCTAAAGCTCAAGGGAGAAATCGGACATAGCAGTAGTGTTAGAATCCACGAGTAGATATATTAGGTTAAAAACGAAAGCAGATGCTACACATGGGGAAGACACAGACAAAAAAACCCCTCAAGGTTGAAACTTTGGGAAATACTGTTTAAAGGACAGGCAGAGAAGAATCCACTAAGATGCACGATGCACAAGACAAATAAAAAAAAATGAAAGCAATACAAAAGAAGGGTCTGCTTAATTCTATCAAATGTAACAGAGAGGTCTAGAAAGAGAAGCGATGAACTGCACTGGTGAAAGAAGTACATTTTATCTTTTCAGACAGACAAAAGAAAAGTAGATAAATATGGCACTGAGGAAAGTTAAAGTATATACTGAACAAGGCTTTAATTTTCTCAAATAACTGGGAAGAAGGTACTGGAATCTATATGCAAATAAGTGAGTGAATGATGTTACGCAGAGAGAGCCCAGTTATAGTACTTCACCTATTCCTGCTATGTTAAATCAAAGTTTTTATCTTTACTGATACATTAAAATAAAGCAGAAATAAAAGTTGGAACCCCTATCATTTAAAAAAGGGAATTTTTAAAGCACTAGTTAGCATAGAGATGCCACCTACATTAAAGTCCCAGCGTAGGACCCATGGTCTCACTGAGCGTCATCTTGTCAACCACAGATGCACTCAGTCTTTAGAGGTCTCTCATCAGTCTTTAAAGTGCCATCTAGAAGAGGAACATGGAATGAGAAAGAGAAGGAACAGTCACTGAAATATGTATTAAGTGCTTGAAAAATACATGTTTAGACTACTTTGGCCACCTTCAAGTAGAGAGGAGTTGAAGTTAGAAAGTAGATTGAGATAAGTAGCAAAACTTGTGAGAAATCACTGAAAGTTATAGGATAAGGAACTGACTAAAGGTAAAATAAGGAATTGTTAAGAATCAGGAAAAGCTGAGGTTGGATTCTGAAAATCTGTCTTATGTTATTAGATGCTACAGCCAAAAAGAATATAGACAGTCTCTAACTGATGATGGTGGTTTCGCTTACAAGTTTCCAACTTTAGAATGGTACAAAAACAATATGCATTCAGTAGAAGCCAAACTTCAAATTTTGATTTTTTTGCCACAACAGCATTATGCAATAGAGTATGGTCTGGGCAGGAGGAGCTAGATGCAGCTCCCAGTCAGCCACACTATCAAGAAATGAAATGGTAATCTACAGTGTACTATGTTGCTAAACTATCACGTTTGGTTAGTTTTATTACATACATTTACCACCTAGAATAGTTTGAATTTATAGTGAGTTAACAAGATGTAACCCTGTTGTATTCTGAGGAGGATCTTTGTACTGGAGTTTCATTTTCTGTAGTAGTGTCTTTATGGTGATGACAAAACTCCAGAAAGCCTAGGGTAAGAATTCTATTGTTCTATTCTTCACCTCACACCGAATTTTGAAAAAGTCATATTTATCATTTTAGCAGAGATAATTTGAATTAATGCCAATTAGCTTTTCTTAAATAGTACAAACTGTAATTCTACTTAACTCATCAGTTATAGTAAAGTTATGCCTTCAAATTTTTATTGTATATAAAATAATATGTAATTGTCTTGTCTTGCTATTTCCTTTTTTCAACTCATTTTCTTTCCATATGAAATATTCTAACCTTGGCTTTCATACAGGTCTCTCATTCCTTGTCGAGGCTCTCAGCAACAGTTTGGGCATTTGTTGAGTACTTACCATTTGCGAGACAATTTTATTAGGTCTCATGTACAAATAATAATAGCTGAAATAACATGTAGTACTTTTTGAGAAGTCAAAATTCTGTCAGGCATTTATATTCATTTAATCATCAAGAAACTCTATAAAGCATAAAGATAGGCTGTTATTAACGATTTTAAACATGTGAAAATCATCTCAACTACTTTAAACAAGTTGCCTAAACTCAATTAGTAAGTGGGGTAGTCTGAGACCAACTTGGGAGTTGTGTTCACAAGCACTAAACCAGGCTCCCCTTCCCCGCCTCTATGGAGTAATTAGCACATGCCAATGATAAAGATCTTTTTTGTTTTAGCCTCATCTCACTGTGTCTCATATTTTATAAACTTATTTTTCTAACCTGCTTTTGAGTTTTATTACTCTGACTCTGAGACTTGTATCACTAAATGAACCAAGGAAGGGAAACTACTGAATATGAAATGTAATTTTATTCAGAACTCAGAGATTTCTGTATCAATAGGTGTAAGTCTTCAACTCACATAAAAAGAACCAGAATGCTTGTCTATTTTCATAACTTTTCTCGCAGTATTTTTGACGTCATTCAGTTCATTTTATCCACAAGCCTTAAATTTAAATGCTCCGGTGCCCTAACCTAAATAAAACTTAGAGTTCTCTGACAACTACATCCATCACGTTTTCTGCAAGGGGCTGTGTTACGTTAAATGCGGTTTTTCCACTGTGAGTTTGAAAATCCACGGGGGCGGGGGGACCGTACAGATTTCTGGGCCTCTTATCCGAAGACTCCAACTTATCCAGACCTGTGCGAGCTGGGGCAACAATTCAGTGGTGGCAGAGCCTGGAGTGGCGATGAGAGGAGAGAGGGAGAAGCTAGGTCGGGAGACCTAGAGGAATCTACTCCAGAAGGTGCCACTTCGAACAAATCATTTCTCTCCCACTTTAGTTTTCCTGACCGTGAAAGTGAAAAGACCTGCTCACAGAAACTATAAGATTCATTTCACCTCTCGCTCACCAAGGCAGACCCAGAGGATCGGTGTCTATCGCCTGGCTAGACTGCTCTGACTACCATGCGTGGCTTACGGCCAGTTATATAATATCTCTCTGAGACTTACAGCCCTCTTTCGAGAGGATAATGACAGTATCTATCCGCCCCTGACCCCGGTGTTTTCATAAAGCTTAAATGTGATAACGTCTCTAAGAGCATCTACCAGCTCCCAGCTTAACAAATATGATACTATGTTGCTGGGACTCTGACTTACCCTTGATTGGTTGATAGCCCCGTCCCCTGTCTTCTGTCACCCTGAGCTTAGCGAAAGTTTCCAAACACTATGTTGGATTTCTGCTCATCACGTGGGACCCCTGGGGCTCTCCGAGCTCTGCAAAAGTCACTGGCCGAACGCCCACCCCAGACTCCTCCCCCTAGCAGCAGCGCTGCCCCTTCCTACAGAATCGTGCTTCCGACTAGAAACCAGTTCCACAGAAATAATAGTTCCGCCTGCCTGGAGACCAACACACTCTTGCACATTTGCGCCCCACACTCCTTGAGTCTTTTGAGCCCTACCGGCACCCGTTATGGGTGGAAGTGGGCTGGGCAGAAAAGGGCGGGACTTCCAGTAGAAGCGGCAGGTTTGAAAAGTGGCAACGGTTGGCGTTTGCTGATTTTTGACAGTGTGTAGCTGCTCAGCGAACTCCTGTTCTTCTAGCCGGCTGCTAAGGCTGTAGGTGAGCGCGAGCAGGCGCGGGAGGACGGAGGAGGGAGACCGAGGAGCCCTACAGCTCCTCAGGCGTCGGGACACTGCTCCAAGTATTTTTTTGTAGTGCGCAGTGCGGGAAGAAGGCGAAAGAAACTAGCGCCTGAAAGTGGAGGGCCAGCCTCGCTCCTGTTCAATTGACTTTAGTTCCCAAAAGACCCGAGGTCAGTTCCTAAGACACAAATGGGTGTTATCTGTGTAATGTAGACCGGGAAAAGAGACTCGACCTGAAGCAGGTTAATTTAAGCGTGTATTTATGTATGCCTGGGAGAGTGATGTTACTAGGGCTTGACTGGTTGCTCGTTTGTCAGCTATGTATGGCTCAGCTATTCCTTAGCCACATCTAAAACTGTGAACCAAAGGTGAAAAATACCATAGTCCTAAAGTAAAGGAACGAAGTGTCCTAAGGGCCTATTTTTCCCCTTGTATGAGTTCCAAGGACTTAACTGATTGAGATATTGGAAGTTATTTCTGTTTGTTTTTGTTTAATCTTTTTCTCTTGGAGTTGTGGATGTTACGAACATTTAGCAAAACGAAGCGTGTAAAGTTTAACAAATAATTCTTTCAATATCTGCTCAGCTCAACACATAGTATTGCAAATAAATAGGTCACCGAAAGGTAATTAGCAGATAGTGTGTGTTACTGGTGAGGCTACCAATTGGTCGTTTTATATATATGCACTGAATCTGTGTATCTACGTGTTTTATCCCATTTAAAAGCTCAAATTATGTAGTGGAAAGTTCTTTCTGTGTGGGAACAGGAATACCCATACACACACACACACACAGGACTAAATTGAAACTGCAGTTGTACTATGAAGCAATAACTAACAGAATTTGGATATGGGGAACCATCCATCCCAAAATGAAGCAACCTGGAGCAGATAGTTAACTAGATTATTAAAGATTTTAGAATCCAAGCATGTAAATTTAAATTCGATGTGTTGGATAGCACATCGAATGTGCATTCCATGATGCATTACACATGATGCATTACACATTTTATAAGTATTAACTGAACAAGCAAGTGTACAAAACATTGCAGAGAAATATATAATAGTAATTATGAAGATGTATTGCATCTACTCTTTCTATTGTGGCACTGTAATCTCTAATCTGGATGTTCATTTTGGAAAAGTAAATTGTTTTCGCATCTTTTCTTTTTACCAATAGTTTCTAAATCTGACTTAGATGAATATGCAGGGAAGCGTTGTGTTTACTCTTGTCCTTCTTGCAGGTTTAATACTATTAGTCTGTGAAATAAGTAACAATAGGAGATTTAAAGGAAAAACTCCAGAATTTATTATGTCCTTAAGCACAAGAGTCATGTACACATAAAAGTATGAGAATTAAAGGGATTAACACAGAGAGGGTCTTGGTCTTCTGGAGGAAAGGGAGTTGGCAACAGGGTTTGGAAGTATGAGGGGAAAATGTGTAAAGTAAGCAGAGTTGTCTTGTTATGAAAGTCTTCCAGGTGACAGCCACCTGTGGTAGTCTGTCTGTTCCAGACCAAACGCATTCTCTTCCTATGTGTAAATCTTCCCTGTGCAGAAATGACAGTGGTAGGAAAGCTTCTGCCTGCTTTTACTATTTACAGATATAGATAATTATTTGTAAATTTCTTTTTACAAGGTGGCAGCTTTTGGTTTTTTTGTACAGGGAATTGAAATCACCACCTGACGTTTGCCAGGCAGGTGCTGTGCCACTGAAGTATATCCCTGGCCCCAAATGACAGCTTTTGAATGCTGTTTCTGTACCTGAATAAGTATGCAATTTATCTCCAAAACTAACTGTAAATATACCAAAGAAATGCATTTGGGATGGAATATTTTACTTTCTTACATATTTATGCTGGGAAAAGGGACACCTAACAATGTCAAGTATCCACATCTAGATTAAAAATGATCTTGGCTCTAAAAGGTTTGCGGTTATAAAATTTAAGGTACACATAATATAAGTTAAGAAATGGGAAAATTTTGGCTGATATAAGTGGCTCATGTTGAAGTTCTTAAAAGTTTCAGTTGATCATAAGCATGTATTTGTAAGTGCTACAGTTGTAACATAGGTCCAGAGGCCATTCACTGCTATATTAATAATCTATCGTTTGCCCACTAGGTGGAGTATTGTATTTAGTTTTGACATTTCGTTTTAAGAAGACATTGACAAAATAATATTTTAGAGAAAGGTAAGCAGTGTGATGTGATATTGTGAAAAAAAAGCATTTGATCTTTGTCCCAAGTTCTTGATACACATCTAAAATCACTGCAACCTTGAGAATGCTAAGTGTGTTTTTGTATACTAATGGTTGACTGATAATCTGGCAGCGTCTAACTACCAGAATACAGGCTGGTAATCTAAAAGATCACGGTAAGTTTAGAGAGTTGGGACTTTTAGGACCATGTCCCAGTCTCTGGGAAGGGAGATACTAAAAGTTGAGTTGCTCATCCATGGACAGTTCATGATTACTTAGTGAAACTTCCATTAAAGCCCTAACTGGTCAGGTTTGAGGAGCCAAATGCCTGAAGATCCCTGGAGGTTGCATGCTCCATCCATCATACCATTATGTATTCATCTTTCATCTGTGTTCATCTCTTATAATATCTTTTATAATAAGCAGTGAATGTGTTGACCTGAGTTCTGTGAGCTGCCTTAGCAAATTGATCAACTTCAAGGAAGGAACAATGGGAACACCAGCATGTTGGTCAGAAACAGGAAAATAATATAGGACATGCAAATGGCACACCAAGTGCGAGTGGGGAAGACTTGAGGACTATGCCCCTCAGCCTGTGGTACCTGATAACTTCTAATACTGCTCTGGGTAGTGTCAGAAATAGAAGACATTGGGCTGGATTGCATATTGTTTGCTTCCTTGGTGGGTGGGAGACTCCTCCCCCAATTTGGTCCCAAATCTCTGTTGATTGTTGAGTGAGTAGAGTAAGAAAAAGGTTATTTTTTTTTCTTCAAAAATAGTTTCCAGAACAATGTCATACAAAGAATGGCTCTATGGAGAGAAACTGAACTTAACCTTGAAGAAGAGACAGCTTAGCAGAGACATAGCTTTCATCATGTTTTTGAAAGTAGTGTCATGCAAGCAGAGATTAATACATTCTGTATAGCTGCAATGACCAGAAATTGGACCAGTAGGTAAAAGTTACAACACATAGTTCTGTGCAGTGTAAGGAAGGTTTATGTAAATATTAGAGTCAGTGAATTCTGTGATGTTTTCAGTGGTTCAAGCATAACTAGGAAATTATTTGACAGTCATTTTGAAGGAAGGCCTCCTATGTTTATTAGAGGCTAGGCGTCTTGCCAAAGCTTCTTTTTTAACCTCATATTCTAGGAACCATTATGAGCCTAAGAAATAGATTTCCAGAATTGCCAACCATTTTAGTTTGTTTGCAAAATTGAATATATTCATGTTGAGTCTTTGGGGTTATGCTGCTTGGTGAATGGGGCAGGGGGTCTCTGGGTAATGAAATAAGTATTTAAGTGAATGATTGAGACGTTGGCTGATGTTACCGCTCCTCTTACTCTTAGTGTTGTTATTGCTGTTGGGCACTTGTAGAGATAAGAAAACGAAAGGGGCATAGCTTACTGGAATCTCACAGGGTACCATCAGAGTTCTGTTAACAGTCATCCCAATACATGGTTGTAAGTATTGCAACATGGATAAATGTGCACTCTAGGACAGTTTCTTATCCTCAGCTTTCTTGACATTTGAACTGGATAATTTTTTGCTGGGAAGGCTACATCAGTGCATTGTATATTTAAAAGCATCATTAGCCTCTACTCACCAGATTCTAACATCTCCACTCCTGTTTTGACAACCAAAAAATGTATCCAAAATATTTCCAGCTGTGCCCTGAGGAAGGGCACATGAAATTGTGAGAACTACTTCTTTAGGGGGCACAGATAGGAATAATTTACTATCTAAATACATTAGGGGACTTCTTTTGTTGTTTTTGTTATTTTAAAATTCTTATTTCTAGTGATAGGAATCCCTGGCAAGTATAATCTCTATTCTTTTTTTTTTTTTTAAATCCCTTACTTGCATTTTAAACTGTATTAGCCATCTATGTGTATGTTAAATAATATGTCAAATTAGGATGCAATTTCATATATTACTATTGTTTATAATAGCTTCTGCTGAAGATGTTGCCTTACGCTTTGCTTTGGGGATTAATCCTTGTATTGATGTGTTTAAATTGTCTCCCATCTAAGTACTAAGTAGGCCTAACCCTGCTTAGCTTCTGAGATCAGACGAGATTGGGCACGTTCAGGTGATAGGGCCATATAAGATATGTTTAAATTGTCTGGCCCCCAAATGTTTATAAAGAGAAATACATGATTTCCCAACTGCCTGTCATCTAAAATCCTTCCATTGTGGAAGAGAGCAGCATTAGGAAAATTAGCATAAAATGAATGCATTACTTTGAAATAAAAGTCATTTTATGGATATGTATATACATTTACGTATATTTGTATATACATGAAATCTTTACCTTGCTAAGATATTTGATGATAGCTGGCACTACTATGAATAGTTCAACCTTGACTTGTTCATTTTGTTTTTACTTTTATCAGTTTCCAGATAGTGAGACTACTGGTTGCATATCTGATCTTAGTTTTTTTCTTTCTTCAGACTAGAAGACTTCCAAGATGGAAACTTTGTCTTTTCCCAGATACAATGTAGCTGAGATTGTGGTTCATATTCGCAATAAATTTTTAACTGGAGCTGATGGTAAAAACCTCTCCAAGAATGATCTTTACCCAAATCCAAAGGTAAAATTTCGTTAGGCTTGCATGTGCATGTGGCATAGGAGAACAGAGTGAACTATTAGGTTTGTAGTGTGGCAAGAAAGACACATATCTTCCTATTTGATATAGGCCAGTCATTTTTAATCTAGAGAAAAATCTCTCACCTAGTGTAATTTTAAAATAATGTTTGGTTTATATGTTGGGCAGCGTCAACATTCCCATTAGGAATTCAGTTGTTTAACGTTGCTGTTTTCTTGTGGTTTTTTAAAAATGCTTTTAAACTATAGCTGTATTACATTATATTAAATTTTTATTATTATTGGAGTGGTGGTGTGAGAATATCATTTGTTGCTAGGACTTGATGGAACTTATTCCAAGTGGTTTCCAACCACAGAAAATGCTTAGAAACAAGCCTCTTAGGGAGCCTAGAGATTAATTTTCTTGTGTTATGCCCAGGAGGAAATTGCCTTGCTTTGACAGGTGTTCTTTATACGTTTAGTTATTAAATGCAAAAATGAACTGTTTATATGTCACAGAAAACCCCCAAGTTGCCTTTCAGTTTTCCATGTTGGTCTTGAAATGGTAATATAGGAAAACTTGATTTCATGATGAAGAACTAAAACTTTTTGATTTTAGTACTTTTTAACTCTTCAAGATGGGAGAGTAAAGTAATCTCTAGGCCTTTAAGTACATTTTATTTTAGGAAGAGATTGCTGCATTTTCTGTACATGTCACTTTTTGCTCATTCAATAAACTTGTACAGTGTAGAGATTAGACTATGTTTGCGGGCCAGCATTTGTAAACTGTTGATTTAGAAGACTTTAAAAATATGTACTGCCCCATTACGTTTATATCCCTTATTCTAAGTGTTTTCTTAAAGTTTAAATCTAAGAAAACCTTAGGCACTGAACAAGTTTCTTGTGGTTTTTAAAAATACATCCTCGGTGTCCCAACATTTCTGCCACATACCTCACAGCCTGTTTTGAAAGACTATTTCTTTCGGATAACATGGGCGGGGCTGCTTGGATTTCATTGCAAATACTTGCTTGGAACTTGTTAAGTAACTCTTCTTTACCATTTATTACATATGAACAAATTGTAAGTATTATTGGGTGTTTTAAAATTTGGAAAAATTTTGAAGTATTTCAAGGGAAATGGAGTACTTTCGTTGTCCTTTTCTTCCTTGCATTCATTGACTATTGGATAATGATGAGAGATGCATCGTTGCAATCATGCGTGAAAATACTAAAAGTTGTTTTTCTATATTAGCCTGAAGTATTGCACATGATTTACATGAGAGCCTTACAAATTGTATATGGAATTCGATTGGAGCATTTTTACATGGTGAGTTTACTGAGGCAAAATAATGTTTTCAGGTTTTTTTGTTTGTTTGTTCCAATTGTCTTGCTCACAATATGTACTGTCTTTTAGATAAGAAGGACTTATCTTTAACACATTCAAAGACTTGTATGCAATTAATGTCAAATGCACAGGACTCTTAGACATAATAATGGCTTACATGGATAACTTTAGTAAGATGAAAACTATAGTAAAAGATCTAAATGACACAAATTATTAATGCTGTGGAATTGTTCACATATTTACAGATCTGTCTTCAGAGACTAATACACAACTGCAAAGTCATTGCAGATATTGTTCTCAGGAAGGATTCCTAGATTAGAAGATATGCAGTAATAGTGGAACAATTGAAATGAAACAACTGAGCTGTTAGCAAATTTGATACTTCTAGTAGGAAAGATCATTTTTCTTAATCTCTTTTTTCTTTGAAATCATCAAGGCATCCTCTGAAGATGTTTTGAGAATGTAATATCTCTGGAATCTCATTAGGATGATGGCATATTGTGTAAAAATCAAAAACTTTGCCTCCTAGTTACTATGAAGCCTTGCTAAGTTTTAGTTTCTTTGTTTATAAAATAAAGGTAGCACTTTTTAATAGGGTTGTTGTAAAAACTAAAAGAGAATGTATGTAAAATGTCTAGTATGGTGCCTGCTATTTAGTAAATGCTCATGATCACCTTTTCAGTTTTTCATTTACTTAAAAATGTATTAAGTACTTATGAACCTGACATTACTGATATTAATATCAACTCTGACTTTGTTCCAAGAGCTGTTAAGTTTTTTCAAATTTAATGATAAGTTAATATAGTTTAAGATGAACTATAATTAAGATTTTTATGATTGAAGATTTTTCTTGTTTTGTCTAATCACTGCATAACTTTCATTTTTTGACTGTATTTAGATGCCAGTTAATTCAGAAGTCATGTATCCGCATATAATGGAGGGCTTTTTACCTGTCAGCAATTTATTTATTCATCTGTGAGTAGATTTATTATTTTTTATGCATTCATATTTACATTAAACCTCCTTAATGATATGATTTTCTTTGAGAAGGAGTTCTGTCATCTTCTTCTCTACTCCATCCCACATATATTCAAAGTTGTAAGTTCTACAAAACAGGATTGCCTCCTAGGACACAGGATACTTTCTATTGAAGTTCTAAGATGGTGTAAATCTAAAATAGTTTACTAGCTTTGTGTAGGATTTTGCGTTCTTAGAAAGTCTTAGTTCCTTCCAGAGAATATTTGTTAATAGCTATAACTGCACCTTAGTATTTCATGAACACTTACGTCATATACAGAAAAAGTAGATTTTAATGCTATAAGATTATGCTTTGTAAACCATGTGTAGTGGTGCATACCTATAATCCCAGCACTTAGGTAGGCTGAGGCAGTAGGGTCATTTCGAGTTCAAGACCAGCCTGGCCTACAAAGTGAGCTCAAGGCCAGCCTGAACTGCATACTGAGACCCTGTCTCAAAAAGACCAAAAAAAGAAAAAGAAAAAAAGATTATGTTGTCCTTTAACATTGAGATATATACCCAAGAAATCTATTTGGAAATGAAATGTTTATGTTCTTGTGGCTTTCTGTATAATTCAGAATATGCTTTTCAATATTTATATTCAAGAGATTCATTCCTTTTTTTTGCTTTTTTTTTTTCAAGAGATTCATTCCTGCCCATCTGCCGGGTAAATGACTTTGAGATTGCTGATATCCTATATCCAAGTAAGTGAGAATTAAAACATTTTAATTTCTATACCTTTCCGTTGATTAGTATAAAAGTAATAAGGAAATGGCTTTTAAAAAATATATCCCTTCCTTAATAATGAATTTTTACATATCCTATTACTGGAGTAGGTTTCCTTGTAGATCCACAGAAAAATTTTTGATTAAGTTTTTGAACCTTAAAAAATATTTTTTAAAATTTGGGAATACAAATAATATGCAAATTTGATATTGCATAATGTATTAATCATACATTTTTATCGAATTAATAATTATTTTTTGCTGTGAAGAAATTATGTTTTATCACTAATAATAGGTGCTTTATTAGAATGTAAAATTCTACTTTTACTTGCATGCCCCTCAATCCATTTGACTCTGAATATTTATCTGTTCAAGTTATTTTGAGAAATTTGGTGTGTTATTTTAAAATTCGTTTTTTAGCCTCCTTTGGATCTCTTCCTTTTTTATTGAAATATAATTTACATATAGTAAAATCCACGAATTTGAAATGTAAGTTGGACAATTTTTAACAAATGTATATTGTGTAAGCACCTCCGTAATCACCTATGGAGCATTTTCCTGACCAGCAAAAGTTCTTTCCTGTCCCTTTGTGGTCAGTCTCCTTTGGCTACTCCCATTACTTGGCAACTATTGACATGTTTTCTATCACCGTAGTTTTGACTTTCTGCAGTTTCCTATAAATGAAATCATATAGTCTGTACTCTTTTGTGTCTACCTTCTTTAAGCATAATGCTTTTGAAACTTATTGACGTTCATTGCATTTATTAGTACTTTGTTTCTTTTTACTTCGGTATATTCTCTTGTAAGTATATAGTACAATTTTTTTAAATTCATTGACCAACGATAGCTATTTGACTTATTTCTAATGTTGGTCCATTATGGACAAAGGTGCTGTGAACATTCTGGTATTTCCTCATGTTTACTTTAGATTTTAGTTTTTCTTTTCTTTCTGTGAGTTTTTTTTATTATTTGTTTGTTTTGCTTTTTGTACAAACTGAAGCCAATAATTTGCAACCCTTCTTTCCTTAAATAAGGATTTAGTGTAAAGTTTTTTCAAGCTCTGTTTTAGCAGCATGCTATAAGGCTTGATAGGTTGTGTTTTCTTTTTTTTTTTTTTTTTTTGGTACCGGGGATTGAACTCATGACCTCACGTCTGCCAGGCCGGCGCGTAAGCCTCTGAGCTAAATCCCCAGTCCGTGTTTTCATTTTCATTCAGTTCAAAATATTTTCTTTCCTTTTCCAATTGACTTCCTTTTTCATTGTCATTATAACTGTATTGTCTACTTTCCAAAACATCTAGAGATTTTCCAGCAGTCTTTCTGTTACTGATTTATAATTTAGTTCCTTTGTGACCAGGGAATAGACTTTGTATCATTTAAATGCATTAAAATTTATTCAGATTTACAGCCCAAAATGTTCTGTATTTCTTTACTCTGATGACGATAATGAAGTATCACAAACTTGGTGGCTTAAGATAATATATATTTATTGCCTTTTTATAATGGTAGAAGTGAGAAGTTCAAAGTCGGTTGCACTGAGCTACATCTAAGGTGTTGTTAGTAGTATACTTTCTCAAGAGGTTCTGAGGAACCCTTTCCTTGCCTTTTCTATTTTATAATGCCACATTTCTTGCACACCTTGACTCCTGGCTTCAAGATCTTTAGTTATATCTGCATAACCCTAAAGCCACTTTTTTATGAATGATAACATGCACAGGTTCTAAAGATTAGAATCTGAGTATCTTTGGGTGCTGTTATCCAGATACCACACAGTCTATCTTTGTTAGCAGTGCATATACACTGTAAAGTGTGTATTCCGTGGTTGGATGTGGACTTCTAAACATTTTGATCCAGTTGCTTAAAAGTGGTTAAGCTTTGTAGATCGATAGAGATTTTCTTCTAGTTATTCTATTGAACTATTAATAGACATAATCTTTAGCTGTGATTGTAGATTTGTCTGTTTTGCCTTTTATTTATTTTTTCTTTGTTTCTTATACCTGCAGCTCTAGTTTTGGAGGCCTATACATTTAGGATTATGTATTTGCATTGAACATGCTCTGCTCTGAAATATACTTTATTTAATCTTAGTATAGCCATTCCAGCTTTCTTTTCATTTGTATTACATATTTTTATATCACACTTTCGTACTATACTTTTCTTTAAATTTAGCTGTGTCTTTGTATTTGAAATTTCTTACTGACAGCATGTAGTTAGGTCTCGCTTTTTTAATTTATCCTTCTGTCTTTTACTTGAAGTATTTACTGTATTTACATTTATTAATATGATTGTGTTTATTTATCTCTTTTATATTCTACTTGTCCTTTTAATATTTTTCTTATGTTCTTTACTTTGGTGTATTGCAATATATTTTATTTTTAGAATTTGCTATGCAGTTTAGGGTATATCTTTTGTATATCATTATCTGTCTTCAGATATATTTTACTAGAATATATTTTGCCCTCTCCTGGTCTTTGTATTATTGGACTATAATTTTACTTCTATGGATATCATAAATACCTTCTTACATTGTTACTAAATTTGCTTCAAACAGTTCATTGTCCTTTAAATACATTTTTAAAATGAGGAAAAAATAATATTATACATTAACCTACATTCTATGAAGTATATCTAATTCTTATGTGAAATAATTTTCTTTACACTTGAAGGATTTCATTTACTATTTTTTGTACAGTTGTTAAAAGCTTTTGTTTCACTTTCACTTTTGGCATAGAGTTTTCTTGAGTGTGGAATCAAAGTTGACAGTGTTTTCAGTGCTTTAAAGATATGTTCCATTGTCTCTTGGCTTGCATTGTTTTTGATGAGAAAGTCTGTTGCTAGGCTTATCTTTGTTCCATGTGATGTGGTTTTGCTTTGTTTTGTGCTGACTGATTTCAAGATTTTCTCTTTATCACGGGTTTCCACTAATTTGAATATTATGTGCTTGTGAGGAGGGGTTTTGGGTGTGTTGTTCGGTTTTGTTTTTCCTGCTTAAATTTGTTCATCCTCTTGTATATATTTATAGATTTTGTAAAATTTGGGCAGTTCCAGTCTGTAAAAGTTTATTGTGTTCCTCCACTTAGCAGAACTTCACTTACATACTTGTTATATTGCTTGTTTTGTCTTCTCAGTTATAGATGTTTCATTCAATTTTTTTTCTTGCCTTTATTTTAGATATCGTCTATTACTGTATTCAATTTCACTAATTCTTTCTTCTTTATATCCAACCTATATTAATCCCATGTAATATAGTTTTTATTTCAGATATTTTTCAACCCTAAAAGTTTGATTCAGATCTTTTTAAGAACCTTTCTTTTTGCCTTCATAATCCTAATGTTTTTCTTTATCTTCTTGAACAACTAAAATAAAATAAAGGCTATTTTTACACGCTACTAAAGCTATATCTCTTATTTCTGGCTATGTTTCTATTTTTTTCTTGTTATGCATATTATCCTGTTTCTTTGTATGTCTGGTCATTTTTGTTGGATGCTAGATGTTATAAATACACTATTGTGTGGTGAGTTTTTTGAAATATTTTAAATATTTCTAGTTATTTTTATAGTGCTAGTAGTTTCTTCATGTTCATATACTGATGAGTTATCAGAGGAGAACTTATGTGGACTCTTCCACAGGCCTCCAAAACTCTTACTCCTTTCCTCCTCTGAAGCATTCAGGCTCATAAATTCTAGATTCTTTGGCATATCCAAACTCTAAACTGTATCTTCTGAACTCAGTAAGAACTAAGACTTCTGTTTGTGTTCTCCCTGGCTGAGCAACAACCTGAGAACTCTCCCAGATTGTGAGGTGGTACATTATTGGTAGGGTTCCCTCATTTGATTCTTTTGGGGATTGCTACCATATTGACTGTGGTCTAGTGTTAAAAGTTTCTTGCTTCATACATTTTGTCTGTTTTTCCAGTTGTTTAGGACAAGAGAGTCAATCTGGTCCCTGCTATCATGTCCAAAAGTTATCTGTTTTTGCTTGTTATTAATACAAAGATAACCTTGATTTTTACCTTAAAATGGATGTTGTACACTTTTTTATAGTGCATAGTTTTATATAATGTGAACAAAGTAATATGATGGGAAAGGATGAATGCTGTTCTTTATATTACTTTATTTCAAAGGTTTAATTTAGTCTTGCTTTCTGTTTTAGAAGCAAAACGGACAAGTCGATTTTTAAGTGGAATTATCAACTTTATTCACTTCAGAGAAGCATGCCGTGAGACATATATGGAATTTCTTTGGCAATATGTAAGATCTAAATATGTTGATATGTCACATATAAGATCATTAATTTTATTTATGAACGATTAATCCAATTGCTACATGGCACTTAGAATTAAATTTGTTTTAATATTCATATAAAGTTTCAGACTGTAGTTAGTAGAAACCATACAGTGATACCTTGGTTCACAAACTTAATTCTTTGTACCATTTTTTGTCACAAACTGAACTGAATAAAAACCAAATCAAATTTCCTTATAAGGTTAACATTGAACCTAGCCACTAAATTTGATTTGGTTCTCGTTGGTTTTGATTTTGTGACCAGAAGTTGGAAAGAATTAAGTTTGTGAACCAAGATAACACTGTATTTCAAAAGGATATTTTCTGTTAACAGTGAGGGACTGGGTTTTTCTTTTAATCCTGTAGCTGAGGTTTTTTTTTTTTTCTATATTAGGAAATGTTAGAAAAGAGAACATTGATATCAATATTTACATTTTTTCTCTGAAGGATTTGTAGATAGTGTATTGTTCTTTAAATAACTGAGATATTTGAGGTTTATTTGCCTTTTAATTAATGGCCTAATTTTACTTTTTGTATTATCTTTTTTTACCCAGTATTGAATTATATGATTCAGTGCAAGGGAATCACTATAACACATAGAAACTCATTTTCATCCTTCAGTAGTTTGGAGAATTTGGGAAGATTATGGGTCATTTGTGCGATTTGTTTTCAGTTGTCCTTGTTTTTGTAAATTTGGTCTTAGAAGCCCCTAGATAATAGCAGACAATTTGCCCTGAGGCTCCAGCTACACTGAGTTGTATTAAGTAATTTGTTACACAAGTCATGCCAACTTTAAACCTCTTGAGCATAATAAACTCTTTTGTAAAGGTTACACATACTTATGCTGACACACATGTATTCACAGTTTCGTTTGGCTTAATGATTCATTTTTTTTTAATGGAAAAAAGTTAAAACAAAATTTCACAGTAAAATAATAGAATAATAATAGTTAATACATTGCGTATTATTGTCATTATAATAGTTATTCAGAGTACAAGATATAGGCATTAAAATTTTCTCCAGTTGATACTAGCACAAACCTTCCTTTTCAGTGACCTGAGAGACACTAGTAGTATAACTTGCTTTTTTTTTCCTTTCTCCCTTCCATCCTTTCCCTTTTCCTCTTATCCTAGATCCTTTTTCCTTTGAACAATTCCTGTTTCACAGTATCTGTTGTACATTTTAGACCTTATTTATTCTTTCAGTTTTTCATACCAGGGAGACAATACAATGTTTACACATGTGAGTCTGATCTATTTCACTTATGAGTACAGTCTCAAGTTGCATCCATTTACCTGTAAAAGTCTCGAGTTTATCCTTCTTTATGCTGAGTTGCAATCCATTGAATAAAAATACTGCATCTTTTTTATTCATCCTTTGCTTGATGGACATTTGGGGTTGTTTCCAAAATTTAGCTATTACAAATTGTGCTACTATAAACATGGGTGCACACTATGGTATAATATTTTTAATTGTTCTGGGAAGATACCCAGAAAGGAATAGCTGGACTAAATGGGAACTCTTAGTTCTAGCTTTTTGAGAAATCTGCACACTGATTTCCACAGTGGTTGTACCAGTCTGCACTCCCACCAATAGTGGAGGAGGGTTCCTTTTTCTCCAGAACCACTCCAACACTTGTTATTAGTTGATTTCTTGAAAATAGCTGTTCTTTCTGGGGTGAAATGGAATCTCAGAGTTGTTTTAATTTGCATTTCTCTAATAACCAGTGATGTTGAAATTTTTTTCATGTATTTATTTGCCATTTGTATTTCTTTATTTGAGAAGTGCATATTCATCTCAGATGCCCATTTTTGGACTGAGTCTTTGAATTTGGGTTGTCTGACTTTTTTCAGTTCTTTATATGTTCTAGATATAAGTCCACTGATTCCTCATTCTTTAAGGTATAGCTTAGATATGCAGCATCTCATGGAGCCTTCTATCGTCATCCTTCTCAGCTTTTTCCCCAGTTGGTTTAACTGTCACTATTCTTTATTCCCTTATCAGTATTATAACAAGATGTAGTTTTTTTCATTCATATATCACTATTCAAAGACACAGATTGTACTTAACTATTTGTAATGCTTTTGAACTACAGAACCTAACACAGTGGCTGTATGGTAAGGATGTAACATTTGTGTTAAGTAAAGAAATTCTTAATTTAAATGTCACCTCTACTTAAATTTCCTACTTCTGATGATGAAAATTGTAGGATGAATAAACATTTTGTAGACTGTGCTATTTAAAAAACATTTATCCCTGTTCATATTGAAAAGTGCTAATATGAGGTTATTAAAATTGCTTTAATAGAAATCCTCTGTGGACAAAATGCAGCAGCTAAACATTGCACACCAGGAGGCGTTAATGAAATTGGAGAAACTTGAGTAAGTAGAGGATTTACAAGTAAATGAAATTTCAAAATGCGAAGTGAAGTATTAACGTTATATTAGATCCCTACAACCTACCGTGTCTCTTTATTTTCTCTAATACGTGACAGAAAATCTGATTGTCTTTTCTAGAAGGAGAAAAACAAGTTTTTCTTATATCTCTCTCTTAATTGTGTGATCTGTGGCTTCATTCTCATTACTGTGTAAACCTGATTTGTTTGAAGACATTAACTTAGTTGCTTAACTTGTATCTGCAGTGTTTATCTTATTTAGATGAATGACAACTCTCTGGACTCTTTGTTCCTTCAGATAGTCAATCTTGTTAAAAATTTTTACTCTTCCCAACAGTGTCTCTTTTGATCTCAAAAGTTATCAGTTATAATGGAGTTGTGCCTTGATAATCTATCTTAAGCTGAAAGTATTGTTCAGTTGGAAGCATTTAATATGCCTACTGAACAATGTAGCTTAGCCACACACTGCACTGTAGGGAAAACTTGTTTATCTTCATGATTGCCTGGATTATTTGGAGCTAGAGCTAGATGCCCAATGTCACCACCTATCACTAGCCTAGGAAAAGATTGAAATTCAAAATATGAAGTACAGTTTCTATTGAATGCCAATTGTTTTTGCGTTACTATAAAGTTGAAAAATCATTAAGTGAGATCATCTTAAAGTGATGATCGTCTCTATTGACTTTTATTGGTATCTTTGAGGTGGGAGCTTCTCTGATTTGTGTCTGATAAAAATTGCTTTTGCAGTTAACAAGAAGCTGAAAAAACTGGAGATGGGAGGCACATAATAAAATTTAGCATGATAAAAGACACTATTATAAACCAGGTGAAAAGTAACAAGCTATGAGAGTATATTTGCAGCAAAAGGTGCAAACTATTACCAACTCTTAATAATAAAACCCACGTAGTATTCCTAATATATGCAGAATGCCTACAAACTGAAAGGAAAAGAGGTAACTTATTAGAAATATGAGCAAATACTAAAAGGATCTATAAACCAATAACAGATAGCTAATGTATCCAGTAGGCAAAAATAAGGTTAGAACATTCATATGAAAGAAATTCACATTAAACATGTACATGTGCTATTGGGAAGGATCAGTAGAACAGAATAATACTAATGATGAATACAGAATAATAATAATGATGTATGAATAAGAGCTAAGAAGCAAGGAAATCTATGATACATGAGTAAGAACTAAGAACCAAAGAATACTATGTTCATTTTATTCAGAGTAAAGTAGATGGTGTTGGTATGTGCAGGGCTGAGTGCATACATTTAATGGTTGAAAATTGAAGACTCTCGCATGGATTTTAGTTTCTTTCTTAACAGAGACTTGGTTATCTATTTTAAATGGCCTTTGTACCAAAGTGTAAAATCTAGAAATAAGAAATTAGGTTCTCATCAAAATTATTTGATGGCAGAGATTTTATTTTGATTTTTCAAAGTCAGCAATAAGATAAATGTCACTTAATCTGTTTTGCTTTGTTCAGTTCTGTTCCCGTTGAAGAACAAGAAGAGTTCAAGCAACTCACAGATGATATTCAGGAGCTGCAGCAGTCACTGAATCAGGAGTTTCGTCAAAAAACGGTATCCGTCATAAAACATGTTAGAATTTAAAATGATACTGCAGCTATATAGGGACATGTAGTGGGCATGAGCACATATCTTTCAGTTATTAAACATAAAATTATGCCTATTTGTGTCTTTATTTTGAATACATCTTTCCTAATGAATTTATCTTCTCTCAACCATGTACAGTCATGATGGTTGGCTTCTGTTGCCAACATTACACACAGTCTGAATGAATGGAACACTTTAGGGTTCTCTGCTCTACATTATCCTAGACACGGCATCAAACCCTCAGTGGTGTCTCAGGATTTTTTAAAATTCAAGGGAAATTATATGTCAAATCTCAGCCTCTATTGAGTATGTGCTTCCTGAACCATTAACTCAAGGAGTTCACAGTTTTAGTGTTAGATCATTTTACTTTCGCTTTGTATCTTTGTGAAGCTGAGGTGTGGTAAAATAAGTGAGTACCATGTGAAAATCGTTACAGGAGGAAATGAGAATTTCTGTGTTCCATCTGATTACAAGATACATGAATGTATGCAATGCCCAGTAGGTACATATACCTAATTAATAAATAATTGTGGTTGTTTAACAATTCACTAAAACTTCTTTCTTTCATTTCATATTATTTTATCAAATGGTTACAACATTATAAAGGCAGAAGTTATGCAGTTGTTTGGACTTAACTGCTTAATAAAAGAAATCTTACACATTTATTTTGGCCCAGGTACATCATGAACAATTTGAGCATATCTGATCTAACTCACTTAACTCTTCTTTCTTACCTTTATTTTATGAGAAAACAATAAGTGATTAAACTTTGAACCATTATAAAACGTTTGTTTACTTTTTCCTTTAGTTAGTTCTGCAAGAGGGAAATTCCCAAAAGAAATCAGACATATCAGAGAAAACTAAGCGTTTGGTAAGTATCTTTTTTGTTAATTAGCATTTAAAGTTGGACTATACCGTGTGGAGGATTATTTTAGCTGTGTGTTAAGATAGTCAAATCTTTTTACCTTCAAAATCAAACCATTTTAACTGTTTTCAGTTTAAATACATCACAGTTTTTTAAAACGTCAAGACACAAAAATGTATAGAGAAAATAAAAATTACCTAAAAGGTAACCATTACAATTTCATACATAGTCTGTCCTCCCCCCCAAAAAATGTTTACGTACTTCAGGAAAAGAAAAACTTATATAAATACTTTAATAGAACATTTATTGAGGCACCATGAAAATCCTAGCATGCATAAGGACAAAGCAGTCAGTTTACCAAGAGTCAATGTCTAGTATGTATTAAAATATTTGAATTTGAAATTTACTCAGATATTAGCTATCCTTTATTTTTTTCTCTCATTCTTTTTACTGGCAAATACTTTCCTCTAAATAGAACTCAGGATGGGTTAGTCACTTTTTTCAGTTCTGTTTAAAGTGAGATTTAAAAATGACTATATGATCAAGTTTAGGCTTTTTAAGAAGAAAGAAATGTGATGTAAGTCACTACTATAAGGAAAATGACCTCTAATTTTGTAGAGTATTAAAAGACAGTAGATAATGTGGTGGTTTGCTGAATTCTAAGAATAAAGTAACAGACTCCATGAAAATAACAGAATTGCCTTACTTCAAATATTTAGTTAACTGATCAAAAGATAAGAACTACCTTGTTTCTTTAAGCTAAAAAACTTTAAAAAATTATACCAACCATGCACTAATCCATTCCTGTCATAAATAAATTGCACACACATACGCGCGCGCACACACACACACACATACACACAGAAGGATGGAGAGAGAGCCATCAAATATGTATGAAAGACCTCCTTTCCCAGCTACCTCACCTCAAAGTGACATTGTTTTTCCATGACATTTGTGCACACACACAATGCGTATAGTCATGTGACACTGCTTTGATGTGTTTTTGTACAAATGTGTTTGTGTTGCTTTCATACAAATGTGTTTGCATTATATGTTGGTCTGTGAATTGGGTATTTTGCTTACTATTTCTAAGAAATCTGCTATGTTAGTATATAGAGTGATAGTGTCCGAAAACAATGAATCATAATATACAAACAAGTATGTGGGAAGGAGATGTATGTGAAGTTTTTTTTTAAAAATGTGGTTTCAAACTTGCAGCAAGATTTTAAGAAAATTCCTGGTTATTCTTACCTTTAATTCCCTACAATGACCCCCCCCCAACCTGCCTATTTTTTTTTTTTTTAAGAAACAAGGTTTCATCATATTGTTAAAGTTGGCCTTGAACTACTGGGCTCAAGTAGTCATCCGCCTCAGCCTCTTGGACAGGTGGAACTACAGGTGTGCTCTACTGCGTGGAGTGTCTTTTTTTTTTTTTTTTTACTTTATTAACTCATACATAAACATGAAACTTGTACCTTTTACTGGTGTACTATGTAATGTTTTGATACATGCATACATTGTACAAATCAGGTTAGACCTATCTAAAACATTTATCATTTATTCATGGTAAAAATTCAGGAACCTCCTAACTTTTGAACTCTATAATACATAATTGTTATATGTGGTTAGCCTACTGCGCAATAGGACACCAGACCTTCTTATTCCTAACTGTGATCTAGTATGTATTGATCAGCCTTTTCCTATTCCTCTTCTCCTCTCTCTCCCCAGCCTCTGATAACCACCATTTTACTCCTAAACTATTCTACATTAGTTAAATCATGTAGTACTTTTCTTTCTGGGCCTATCTTACTTCATTTGATTATAACTTTATTGGTATCCATGTTGTCAGAAATGACAGGATTTCATTTGCTTTTATTGTTAAATAGTATTGCGTTGTGTATTTTCTTATCCATTCATCAGGTGATAGTCACTTACATTGTTGACTCTTGTGCATAAAGTTCCGATAAACATGGGCATTCAGATGCCTCTTCGTAATTCTAATTTTATATCCTTTGGATATGTATCCAATCGTCTGATTGCTGGGTCATATGGTAGTCCTATTTTTAATTTTTTAGAAACATCCATACTGTTTTCAATAAAGGCTATGCTATTAGACATTCCCACCAACAATGTGCGGTGGTTCCCTTTTCTCCACATTCTCCTGTGTAATAAACTGACCTGCCCTGTCAGTCCCAGGTCCCTGCCCAAGGCACCACCCATGAGGAATCAGCCAGCTCCAGTCTTCCCCCTACCTAAGATACCACTTGCAGGGACCTCATCCTGCTAGTTTGTCACCCTGACCTGGGAGGTAAACAAGGATAAAAGACAAACAGTTTAATATGCGGGCAGCCAGGGTGCTCTTCTTTCTAGTAGGCAGAGGAGCCCTAATCATGTGGCTCATACTTCTTTTATTCACTAAAACACGTACAAACACTTAAAGTAACACAAGATTCATTTGTCTTTCCATATCCATTAGCACATGCCCAGGTAAACAACCTGATCTCAGCTGTATTAACATTTCCTGAGAACCAGCAATACTCTCACCCCTGCATGTTGGCAAAGCACGACCTGCTGCCTCTCTCCTTTGTGCTCACAGAGGAAGCCAATGAGGCCTTAGTTCTCCTCTGGACTATCACACCCTGCATCTATCTTCCTCATTTTGATAATTGGTTATCTTACTGCAGTGAGGTGGTTTGTCATTGTGATTTTTTATTTGCATTATCTGGAGGATTGGTGATATTTAGCATTTTTTTCATATGCCTGTTGGCCATTTATCTTTTGAGAAAAGTTGGTTTAGGTCTGACCATTTTTTAGTTGGGTGACTTATTTTCTATAGAGTTTTATGGTGTCTTTCTGTATTCTGAATTTTAATCCCTTGTCAGATGTAGTTTGCATGTATTTTCTTTTAAGTCTTTTGTCTTATTTCAGCTTTTGTTTCCTGTGCCTTTTGGGTCATATTCAAAAAGTCCTTTCCCATTCCAATGTCTTCAAGTGTTTGCCATTTTCATCTAGTAGGTTTCATTCACTTTTAAAGGTCAGAAGAACAAATAAATCTGTTTTGATTTAGCAAGCAGGTATTGAGCAGTTTCTCAGTGCTATTACTTTGTTTGGGTACTCAGAGAACAAGGGAAACTTTACAACTCTACGTTGTTCAATTTATTTGAAAGCACATTCAGTGTATAATTATAGTATTGCACATATAGTAATTGTACTATTGATGGAAGAAGGGAATGTAGAGGAAACAAGAGTAGGATTTTCAAGGATCTGTAGAAGTACAGCTTGCAGGCAGGGTAGGATGATGTGATATTCTAGGAGGATTATAATGATCACAGAAACACTAAAATCACTTAAGGCCTTGATTTTTCAGCCTTATAAGCTTAGTAGTAAATGATATGGTCAGAGTTTCATATCGCCCCTTCACTTACTCTCTGCAAACATGAACTTAACTTTTTGTTCATTTCTGTTATTGAAATGCTGTTATTTTATTATCTATTATATAAAAATGTTTTTCAACAGAATGAACTAAAATTGTCAGTGGTTACTTTGAAAGAAGTACAAGAGAATTTAAAGACAAAAATTGTGGATTCTCCAGAAAAAGTAAAGAATTATAAAGAAAAGATGAAAGACACAGTGCAGAAGCTTAAAAATTCCAGGGTGAGTTTCTTTTTTATTTTAATGCTTTTCTATCTTTTTTCTTTTTAGAAAATTCTTGTTTAGTCAATTGATAATTTTCTTGCTTCTGGGTTATATATATTTCTCTTTCTCTTCATTTAATTTTTGAACTTCTCTCTAATTTGTAGCTCTTTTTAGGTAGGATAAAGAATTATAGTTGTAAGACATTTGTTCAGTTATGTCCATTTGAGACTTTGCTCTTAGTGACCTAAGCAGAACTGCTTTGTTGTCAAGAGATTCAGTTACTTCATTAAAAGAAAGAAAGGTATTAAACAATTTTATAAATAATTATGTAATTATAAATCACAATATGTATTGTGAAAGAAAATAGGATGTGCATAGTATTTGGAAGCAGGAGATATATGAGAAATCTAACGTCTGATCAATTTGCTGTGCTTTAAAAATCAAAATCTATCTTAAAAGTAGTTTCAAAAAGAAAGAGAAAAGCGTAGGATGCTTTCGCTTAATGTAATGGGGGAATCTAATTTAGTATTTCAAGAAACTGATGAAAGGGAAGAAAGTGGAAATTTGAGCTAACATTTGAAAAATGAGCAGGTTGTCCCATTAAATCACACATCACGAATATTTAAGATAAAATAAGCAGCCTATGTTAATTCTGTAAGGTCAGAGGGAGGAAGATACATTCAAGGTCATAAGTTACTATGGGCGATAACTTGAGAGAGATGGGACAAAATAAATGTGGTGAACAATTTAGCACTTTTTAAGGCAGTATTTTTAAACTGTTAAGCAACTTTTCTAATTTACATCTGAGCTTGTTATCTAGGTCATTCCTGGTAATTAAAATTATCATACAAGAATAGACAAAAATTGCCAGGCATAATGGCACATGCCTGTAATCCCAGCTATTCAACAAGCTAAGGCAAGATGATCACAAATTCCAGGACAGATGGGGCAGCATAGTAAGACAATGTTTCAAAATACAATAAAATAAAAAAGGGATAGACATGTAGCATGGTGGTAGCTTGCTCCAAGGCCCTGGGTTCAATCTTCAATACTGGAACAAGAAGAAAAAAGAAGGCAACAGCAATGATGACAATTCAACAAGATAGAAATAGTTTTGAATGTTTATAAGGAACTGATGGTTTATTTAAAAAAGATTCTAGTTGAATTAGTTATTCATGTAGAAGAGTTGGTTCTATACCTTGCCCATTTATAAAGATATATAGGAAACATATCCTTATATTGATTTGAAATTTAAATTTAAGAATATTAGAAGATTTATACTATCTTGAATTGGGAAAGGTTTTTTAAGTTAACTTTGGAAACCCAAAAACTATACAGAAAAGTACTAAGAATGAACAAGATTTATAGTACATATGACAGGTAAAGAGATTATATCCATTATATGTTAAGAGTGTTTAAAAGTTAGTAGGAAAAATGCAACAAAAGTGAGAAATAATCACATTAGGACTTTCACTGAAGAAAAATCTAACTGGAAATAAGGGAGGGAGTAGTTAGTGAGGACAAAAGAAGAAGTATTTGTGCTGTTACAGAGTTGTAGTAAATATATGTTCATTTTGTAGTTTTAGAAAAGGAATGAATCTTTGAAAAAATTATAGGAATACATGTCATACAAATGAACAGGAAGATTATAAATGGGTGATATGAGTGTCTAGACGTGATTATTTGAAAATTAGAATGAATTCTTTTAACAGTATCATGAATAACCTTTAGAAGGTATTTCAGCGAGTAAGTTAGTAAAATTATGGCAGTTTTTCATTGTTCAAGGATATCTCGCAATTAAAAAGCATAATTATATGTAAGTAGACACATGTCAGTAGTACTTTGTTACTGCCCTAGAAACTTAATTGTTCTCTGCTCTTAAGCTTTCGGTATTAAATGCAGAAATTATTTAAGAGCAAACAAATTGACGTTATTGCTGTTTCATAAAGGAAAGTATCAAACTGTGATCTCTATTTTTTTTTCTTTCAAAGCAAGAAGTGATGGAGAAGTATGAAATCTATAGAGACTCGGTTGACTGCCTGCCTTCCTGTCAGCAGGAGGTGCAATTATATCAAAAGAAAATCCAGGACCTTGCAGATAACAGGGAAAAATTAACCAGTATCTTAAAGGAGGTTTGTATTGTGTAGAATTTTTATGTCTTTATTATGTAATTACTTACTATAGTTCTTTGGATTTCTTTTCACTTTTTGTTACTATTTTCCTAAAGAAAAAGAGGATTGTTCTACAGTATAATAGATGAGCCAATGAAGACTAGGGATTAGACACTTTTCTTTTTAAACATAGTAAGTAATAACAAAACCAATTTTGGCCTTCAGATTCAATGAATGATAACTAACATAGCACATTGCCTTGTATGTTTTGGAAAACAGTAAGGACTATAAAACTTGTTTTAACAGTTGGAAATGATCTTACATGATCAGTAAGCATAAAATCCCAATTTAGTGCCCAACAGTGTACCTAAGATTCATGAAGAGATTTAAAGTTATGACAGATTCTACCTTACATAGTGAGAGTTTTTCAAGGTACAACTTTAAAAATCCCTTTTCACTTTTTTATCATCTTTAACTTTGACCATCCTCAGCATCACTAGTTACATTTGGTAAACTTTTTTGAGAAAATCAGGGATTTTTCAGAAGATTAAATTACCAGAGTTATTGATCTCCCTACTACATAGGCTTCTTATCTGCCACCAAAAGTGACCAAAGAGTGAGATCTGCTTTTGTTGCTCTCTTCTCTTTATTCTTACCATCTTTGTTCAGACCCTATCCCTGTCCACCTTTTAGCTGATCTTAACATGCCCCTCTGTTCTACCCCTGCTGACAGAAAAGCATGATAAAACCAGTTCACGTTTTTTCAGTACCCATGGTGTCTTTCTCTCATCTGCTTTGAACAGTCTGGATTTTTTTCCTGGGTTTCAGGGATTAAATAATATTATCCCATTTCAAAACTGTATTTTATTATAGCCCAGACTTTCATTTTGTTTATAATTCTAATTAGCTGTATTGACTTGACTTCTCATACAATTCAGAGCCTGAACTTAGAGGACCAAATTGAGAGCGACGAGTCAGAACTGAAGAAATTGAAGACTGAAGAAAATTCATTCAAAAGGCTGATGATTGTGAAAAAGGAAAAACTTGCCACAACACAATTCAAAATAAATAAGAAGCACGAGGACATTAAGCAGTACAAGCGAACAGTAATTGAGTACGAACTCATTTTGAATTTGGGTGTATTAGAAAGTAATTAGGAAAAGTTACTAATTTTTTCCCTTGGGATTTCTAAAGTACTGTTCTCTCAAGAAGACATTCCACCTTTAGGTGATGAAAACAGATGAGTTATGAAACCTACCATTCTCTGTCTAGGTTTAGGGATATGTTACTTATTAAGATTTTTCCTTTTTTAGGTACCTTAAGTTCAGTTTCTTTGCATAATTTTTCCAAAGGGTTGTGATGCTACTGCTTATTTCAGTGCACTTGAGAGACAGTAGTCCAGAGTTACAGTAGAATGAATCAGTTGGTCTATCTTAGTAGCATTTCTTTGGAGGAAAAGTTTTTTTTTTTTAATTCAAGAATCAATAATATGTTAAACATCATGTTTTGTTTTAGCCAATATGTTGTTGGGGATTTCCATGGTAGAATCTTCCTACTTCAGTGCTATAAGTATGTTTCTAGAATATGTGCCATTGATGTGTCAAGGATGTCATTCCTACAGTCCTGAAATGGGTGTCACAGTTTGTCTGTTTCCTTTACATACTGTATGGTTACTTTTCTCTCATTGCTGAGACAAAATACCCAACATCCAAGTTTAAGGAAGGGCAGGTTTATTTAACTCACAGTTTGTGGAGGTTTCAGTCCATAATCAGCTGGCTCCAAGGCAGGGTGGCATGGCACTGGGACAGTACTTTAAGGTGGCACAATACAAAACCAGCAAGAGCAAGAAAATGATGGGGAGCCAGATTCTTTTCCTCCCTTACACTGTAAGCAGACTGTCCACTCACACCATCTCTGTGCCCTCCTCTTGCACAGGCTCAGGATGTTTACAAAGTGGGAATCCAGGCTCCCTGCTGAATCACTTAGTTAAACTTCTCAAATTAACACAGTGTATCAACCATAACACATACCCTCATGCAGATGAAGAAAAAGCAAAGCTTAAAGGTTTTGTATTATGAAATCATCTTGCAAAATAATTGTACTGAGTCATGTTCCCACCTACAGTACATAAGTGTGCATAACAGAAAATATAACTTAAAAGTCTCCATTTTAAAGAAAAGCTCTTGGGTGAGAGAGTTCACTGGATATCATGATGTCATTATAGCACCATACTTTGGGATTTTGATTCATTTCCTTTTATATCTTGAGAAAAGTTTTAGGTTTGTCACACAGTGACATGTAAGTGACTTTGGAATCAAAGTTAGAATTGTTTACCTTTTTAGATGCTTGGGAAGAATTTTGTTAGTTGTTTCTGTTTTCCTTTAGGGATTGCAATAAAGTTCAAGAAAAAAGAGGTGCTGTCTTTGAGAGAGTGACCACGATTAATCAAGAAATTAAAAAAATTAAATTTGGAATTCAGCAGCTGAAAGATGCCACTGAACGGGAGAAACTGAAGTCACAGGTGAGTATGTGTTTGTAAGAAATTAATTTCAAGTAATATCATGACTTTCAAAAGTAACTCCTTTTCCCTCATTGTGAAGATTTTTGTGGGGTCCCTGGGTTAGAAATTGATTCCCACAAGTCTTTTGCTTTTATTTCCATTTACAGTGCCTTTTCTGTTATCCTGTATGGTTTGTGTGTTTATCTCTTCTGTTCCTTTCTTATTTGCCTTTTCCCTTGGCAGGGTATAGCATGTCATTCTTTGCAGTAAAAGTAGTTGTTCCATAAAGATTCTGAATTTATTAAGTAAATGGACTTGAATAGTGATTTTAAATAATTCCTCTAAAACGTAACAGCGGTTTTTTCCTGATAAAAGAATCTCAGAATTATTTCCTAGCAGCAATGTTAAATGAATTTGAATTGTTAACTGGAAACAATTAACAATTGTGTTATGACATACTTAATATTTTTATTTTAATTACTTCATGTTACTATGTTTACCCTTTGCTTGCTTTCAGTATTTTTATTTTAATGCTTTCTAAATCTTGTTTAGTAAGAATAGACATCTTGCTATCTACATCTTTCAAAATGCCAGAATAATCCCAAGCATAAAGTGTTTATCTATTTCTATCCTTTTAACTACCAGTGTCTCAAATAGTGTACTTCTAATACATTTATTGCATCTCCACTATCCCTTCAACTTTTGAAGCTGAACTTACATATTTCAGGGTTTTTCTGTTAGAACAATTGCCTGAATTACTTTGCCGGAAATCACTAAAAATAGCCATTTATCATGCAAAATCTCTTGGCCTCCTTTTTTCTCATTGTTCTTTACCATGCCTACATTAACACTTTGAATCAAGGTTCCTGAAACACCTCAGTGTCTGATAACTGTTTAAATACTTGCCTGTCATGGACTTCCTCATCTGTATCAAGACCATACTGAGAAAGCCAGGCCACCCCACATGATCCTCTGAGCTCTCCTCCAGCCCGCTCATCTCCCCAGACAGTACAATGTTAGCAATTGCACCTGTAATTAGTATATATATAATGCATACGGTCTCAAGACTGTCTTAAAGGTAAGAAAGACGGGTGGGGGAAGGGTTAGAAGAAGAAAAGTAAGAAATTAAAAAAGAAAAAAGAGAATTATGATTTCCCTTACTCTGTTTAGTATCCTGTCCTGCTTTTTTCGGTTCTTCCTTTTCTTTCTGTATTCAAACTACTTTTCTTTTTCTGCTTCTTAACTGAATTATGTGTTTATTTCTACATAAATGGGGATGGGAAGTAGAAAGACACTCAATTATACATTTATTTTTAAAATGGGAATGGGGACTACAAAGACTTTAGGAATTCTTTAATCCTACTTCTTAATTAAATCAAACCCACAAATTTTTTTTTGTTAATCACACCATCTAGTTACAGTTAATCCATTATTAGTGCACAGTAACCAGTTGCTAACTTCATTTGACCCATGCCTATCTTACATGGCTGCTTTGTGTGTGTATCACTATAACATTAAAAATGTCTTAGCAATCGTGTATTAAGCTTAGTATGTCATGGCCTAGAATGATCCCTTTATCATGCCTAGAATGATCCCTTTACATGGAATATCTTGTACATACTATCAAGATGAAAAGCTCATCTACCACAAGGTGTATCTTAAAACTGGCTGTGTATTGGAATTCAGCGAGGCAGTTTTAAATGACTAACCCTCCAACCAAATGCATTGAATTACAGTCTGCAGCAGTAGAACCCAAGGGCCTTATTTTTAGCATGGCTTTTTTTCTTTTTTAATGCCAAGAATCAAACTCAGAACCTTGTGATTGTCAGGCAAGCACTTGTGCTGCCGAGCTATATCTTCAGCCTTTAGCATGGCTTTTGAGAACCACTGATAAGTTCTACTTTAGTGACGGAAAGCTCATAACTGTCCAAACTGTTCTGCTAGAACAGCATTAGTTGTTGGAAGGTTCTTATTTTGAGTTTCAGATTTTCAATTTCTGTACTTTCATGAACCCAGATCTTCTCTCTGGAACAGATCTTCTCTCTGGAACAAATCTATACTCTCTTCTACTTAACAGCTCTGCACACATTTGAAGATAATGATCATGGGTCTGTTCAGTCTTCTCTTTTGGGTTAATTAGCTCAAGTTTTCCAGCCATCCTTTATAAAGCTTAATTTTCAGATTCATTACTATCTTGTTTCCTATCTGTTTCCATTTTGTCATTATACCATTTAAAATGTAGAACCCAGTATTAAACACAGTCTTCCAAAATTAATGGTGTAACTAGCTTGAAATCACAGAGCTTCCGTTAATGAAACATAATATTGGCTTAGGTTTTTAGCCGCAGCATCTTCCCTTTGACCCATGTTGAGTTTATGATCTTTTAAAACAGCCCTGTCCACATCAGTTCTGCCAAGCCTGACCTGATGATCTGGTTGTACTTTAGGACAGAAAGCATATTGCATCTTCCATTATACTATTCTACTGTTTATTGTACTATCTACAGAAAATACTCAATAATATTTATTGATGAATTAATACATACCAGTGAGATAAGTAGTTATACTGGTTGTAAACTCCATGGATATTATATAGTCGTAAGTTTCTCTGATCTGCAAACAGATAATTGGACCAACACTGCCCAGTTGAACTTCCTGCATTAATGAGAATGTTTTTTGTACTGTTTTAACTGTAGCCACTAGACACATGTGGGCCCTTGAGCCCTTGACCAATGTGAGGAACTATATTTTGAATTTAATTTAAAATTAAATAGCTACATACAACTAGGTATTACCGTATTAAACACTGCAGAACTAGATTGTGTGTGTGCATCTTAGAACTGGAGCCCAGGAACTTGTTCATGCTGGGAAAATTCTCTACCAGTGATTTATACCCAAGTACTAGCCTTTAGCTTTTAAAATATTTACTTTGAGATTGTCACAATAAGAGTTCATGAGAATTATTGTAACTTGTATTATACAAGTTCTACGTGGACATAGAATTTAATTGGAAACTAGCATTTGTGAGAACTGTGAGCTCAGACCACTAAACATTTTGTGAAGATTGGTTTAGGATTTCATGTTTGTTTGCTTCTGTGGTTGTGTTACTGGAATTGGGCTTTCCTGTTCCTTTCATTTTTTGCAGCTCTGTCTGCATGATTGGCTTCTCCTTGAGAGATTATTTGTTCTCAAGAGAAAAGTGCTCCTTTGGGTATATTGAAATGATTAGTTTATATATCTATACATTGTATGTCTTTATTTAGCCACACTTAGTTCTAGTTTCTTGCAAGTAGTATCTTTCTACCAAATTTATTCATCTTTCTTTTGAGTATGAATAAACATACACCCCTATAAAACTAGGAACTTAAATTGATCTATAGCTGCTGAATGTGCTGATTTTTTTTTTTTTTTTTGGCATTCACACAAGCAAACAACTAATTCACTTTATTTTTCCTACATGAGTTGCGAAATAAAGCTTTCAAAAATTTTTTATTTATTTTCCTAATGGTTCATTTTCTATCATAGATGTCATTTGGTGATTGCTTAGGTCTTACAAATGTAAACACACTCTTTTATCTCTGTATTAGGATTTAATAACTACATTTGGATATCTGGAGAGTGTTTAAGATATACATGTACACAAATATGTGGATGCATATATAGGCTTAATCTGGAGTTATAAGTAATAGCTCTTAATCTTTCATAGGTGACAGAGGTACTAGAAATGGTATTCTTTTTTGGAACATTGTAAATTCATACTAAATTTAATCATCTATGTAATGTATTCAGAATCAGGTAATATCTACACTAGAGTTTATATGAATTGTAGCAAAACTGTAGTTTTAGGACAAATTTAATAGGACATACGCTTAAAATTGAGAACATTGTACCAGTATACTGCTTTCCTTGTCCCACTGGAAAAGGGTGGCTGTTTTATTTCACTAGTGAATATACTTTGTAACTTTCTGGGATGCCATTATTTATTGCATCATAGCTTGAGAATTGCTTTATCTAAGGAAAATAATAAAAGAGTATTACACTTGATAAGTAAAAAACATACAGGATAATTTATTTCTAATTTTATTCAACCTATGAAATTCGCTATGTGCATTTAAGAGATTCTTTGCATATCCATACAGGTTTATATGAGAGTATGTTATTGCTTTTAGAAGAACTACCTGATCTGCTTATTAAAATAACTCTAAAAAATATTAATATTTTTGAGTCATATGGCCTATGTCTTGGTTACTTTTCTATCATTGCTGAGACAAAATGCTCAACACCCAAAATTAAGAAATGTTTATTTATCTCACAATTTGTAGAGGTTTCAGGCCATACTCAATTGGCTCCAAAGCAGGGTAGCATGGCACAAGAGCAATACTTCAAGGGGGCATAAGACAGCAAAGCAACAAGAGCAAAAATGAACAGAGAGGCAAAAGGGGGAAGCAAGCCTCTTTCCCTCCCTTACACTGTATGCAAGCTACCCATTCCAAGGCAGGTGCAGCACTCACTTCACCAATCCTAGTACTAGACAATGAACCAATCATGAAGTCTAGATTCAGCTGCCTTTGAAAGCCACCTGTGACTGCATGAGGCTTTGGGTGCACATTCAGACACAAACCATAACAGTCCACCCCTGGCCCCTCCAAAAACTCACGCACAGCCTTTATGTAAAAGACATTTAGTCCATTTGCAAGAGTTGCCAAAGTCCTAACAGTTTCAGCATCGCTGGAAAGTAAAAGTCTCCTCTGAGATTTAAGATAAACTCTTAAAACCCCTGTATAAATGAAAACAAAGTTAAACATTTCCAACATTCAATGGCATGAGATAAACATTTTCATTCTAAAAACTACAAACAGGAGGATATAAAGGATTGGGACAAGAGCTAGTCCAGATTTCAGCAGGGCAAACATTAAGTCCTGCAGTTCCGTGTCTAGCATCTGAAGCAGTCTGTGGCAAATTGTAAGCTCCAAAAAGCTTGTGTGACAAACCCTATGGCACTTCCAGTGGTTGTAGCTCCCATGACTTTTCTCTTTGGCTGGCTTTGTTACCTCCTTCCGGGTTTCCTTGGATAATCTACACACCTGGCTTTTCCAAACTTCTGGGTTCTCCATTGCACATTTGACATCACACTCACAGTGTCACACACTACTGTCTCGGGCACACTGCTTGGCCTCTGAGGCCTTCTGAAATTGGAGTAGAAGCTGCCTTAACCTCAACTCTTGCATGGACTTAAAACCAGTGCCATGTAGATGATGATAAGGTTCACTGCCAGTTGAAGCAGTAGCCAAGCTTTCCTCTCTCTCGGCTATAAGGGTTGGGAGCTCGGCTCACTGAGCACTCTGAATCTGATTGTGAGGAACAAATTCTTTATGTTGCTGCCATTCTGGGACATAGGTTGCCACCATTTTGGAACATGATGCTCTGTGGCTTTCTCCTCAAAGCAAAGTCTTTCACTTTCGCAGTATTGAGGTTGCAAAGGGTACAGACTTGGTTTTTGTGATGCCCGCAGGCCATCTTTTCTATTCTCTTGTTCCTTTCGGGAGTGGAAATCTCCTCAGCTGTATCTTTGCAGTCCACAGCCTTACAGGAGCTTCCATTCTGGCCAAATTCACAATGTCTTAAATCAGCTTGCTGGGCTCTTTGCTCTTGATTCCCAACACAAATCTGGATAAAACTCCCCAACAATAGCCATGCCACAACCTCAACTTTTGACTGCCTTGAAATTTCTTCTGCCAGATTAATTAGTCTGCCACCTATAATCTCAATCTCAAGCAAAGCCTGTGGACAGAAGTAAAATATAGACAAACTTTTTGCCATAACACACATTGTCTAGAGTCTAACAACCAGTGCAGTCCTTCCCAGCGGAAGTCTCCCAAACCTGGTCTTTTCTGTCAGGATTTCTATCAGCTTTCTAGTCATCTGAGCTCTGACCAGAATCTCCCATACAGAACAGCCTATGGTGTTCCAGCTCTGCTCTTTCAGGCAATGTCTGCAAGCCTTTCTAAATTCTTCCCACGAGCCATTCCCAAAGGCTGTTGAACTGCATGGTCAGGTACTACAGTTACAGCAATGACCCCTCTTTCTCCTTTACCAAATTGTCTTGGTCACTTTTCTCTCACTGCTGTGACAAAATATCAACACTCAAAATGAAGGAGGTACAAGTTTATCTAGCATATAGTTTGTGGAGGTTTTAGTCCATAATTAGCTGGCTCCAAGGCAGGGTAGCGTGGCACAGGGGTAATAACTCAAGGTAGCATAAGACAGCAAAACAATGAGCAAAAGAGGGCAAAAGGGGAAGCAAACCTCTTTCCCTCCTTTACATTGTATGCAAGCTACCCACTCCAGGGCAGGTACAGCACTCATACTGCCAATCCCAGCATTAGACAGTGAACCAATCAGACTCATTCAGTTGCCTTTGGAAGCCCCCCTCCATGACCGCGTGAGGCTTTGTGGGGGATCCAGGCACCAACCACAATGGACTACTTATTAATTGTATTTATATATCTTTTAAATGATGACTTTGATCAATTACAGAGGTTTCTACAGTAAACTAGATAATTTCCTTGCTTTACATGGAAAGATCCATAGAAAACTTTCTTCCTGATTATTATAAGTATTTATTGTTAATTTCTTGGAATGTGGGCATTGTCACATTTTTGCTTTGTTTTCTTTTAAGTATCAGGCTTTTTGATGAGTTCATATAACTTATGAATGAATATTTAATAAAACTAAGCATGTCTGCAGGTGTGTCTGAGTTGGAGTTTTAAAATACTGTTAATAAATTTGACTGAAACTATTGGAATTCTTGTAATTCATTTCTAAACTAGGCTGTCACATGGAATAATTCTTATTCTATTTCATTTTCCATTTAGGAAATATTTCTAAGCTTGAAAACTGCTGTAGAGAAATACCACGAAGGCATTGAAAAGGCTGTGGAGGAGTGTTACGCTCGGATAGATGAAAAAGCTGCTGAACTGAAGAAGAGAATGTTCAAAATGTCAACCTGTCAACATAATTTCATGTCACCTTGTAAATAAGATGCCACTCTCTTAATTTTTGTTTGGGAAGGGAATAGTTAATATTGGTTCAGACTTTTTATAGACTTATAAGTGATGTGTATTCAATGTAATTTTTTAAAAAAAATTTATAGTTAAAATAGTTACACAGCTATTTGTTGTAAAACCAATTTGTTTTACACTGCTATTTAGAGTAAAACAAAAATAGTTGCCTTTAAATCAATATTGTTTTCCTGTTACTATCATGGCTGTTGTTACTTTATTGACAGGCAGAACTGTGGCAGTATTGAGCCTTGGCTACACCCTAAGTTTTATAGTTGGACACTCATTTGATTCTCTTACGCAGATCTAGGTAGGTTTCTAGTATATGTGCTGCCAAAGTGAACACAAGGTAGATATTCATATTACTACTTTACAAAGTAATTATGAAGCTCCACAAAGATTAATTAATTGGGCCAACCTTTTACCTCTGCTCCACACTACTGAAATCAGACAAGTTTCCATTATACCACACTTAGTAATGTCATTAGTTAAAAGAGAAAGTTTGAGTGTGGTCAATGTCTTCATTGATGCCATTGGCCTTTTTGAGGAAAATGAGCTAAAACATGTAGAGTTGTAAGCACAGTGCCTGACACCTGGTAGATGCTAATATTTAGCATCATGGGTGTTTGGCGGAGGTAATGAACAGTTGTCAAAGATTCCCGTTAGAGGATGAAAGGAACAGCAAAAATGAGTGGTCAGAGGGGAACGGATAGGAATGTGTACTTGAGCGTTCTGCGTTGACCCTTCCTTGCATCTCTTTAGTCATGAATGTTAATCCCGTAGACAAATCTGCATATGAGACTAGATAACAGGTGTAACATGACTAAATCTCTCATCTAAGACGTTTTAACTCCCTGGACCTAGCTCCATCATTAGTCACTGCCTTTTCTTTCACAAAGTTCCAAAAACCTATTCTTGGGAGTCTCTCTCTCATGGCATCCTGGCTTTGATCCATGGCTACATGTTCATTGTCTTCCTTAAATTCTATTTGGCTATTTAATGCTTTTTTCCCCCGCTTTGTCTCAGGAACACCACTCTTGGTTGTCACAATTCAGTATTTGTCCTTTAAATTTATTTTCCCAGAGAACTTCATTCTGTTACCCCTTAAGTATTTGTTTTCTAGGCTGCTTCTCTTGGTGCTCATCCCAACCTCTGTACTCCTTTTGGGAAACTTAGTGATGCCACTGGATTCAGCTGGGAATTAAATTTCCATATAACTGTTAATAAATTCATGTACATTTTATTACATTTATGTCTCTTTTGATTTTTAGACTTGTATATCCAGTAACGAGGTGTTTTTAACCTTTTGGCATTTTGGGGAAGCCAAGTGAACTCTGTCAGAATAATATATTTCATGCATGAAATAAAATATAGGATCATAAGAGAAAATAGTTAAAATCAGACATGATGATCAAATATTAAAGAACATTGTGATGAATTAGTATCAATGACTACACTTTTGCTCATGTTGGAAAAGGCACTCATACACCCTTTTATACTATTCACACCTGACTCCTTTATATCCATTTGATTTGGTTATCAGAAATTACAGGTGAATGTATCTAAGTACCCCTCTCACATTTCTTTTACTCATGTTTCAATTTACATCCTCATCATTTCTCACTTGATAATACTTGTAATATTCTTACTGGGTTTTCAGTCTCCAACACACTTCCATATAGGCATGAGTATATAGTCTAACATGAAATTAAACTATTAGTGGTCTGTGCAGTCTTTTGGCTTCTCCTACTGTTCTCACAGTGAACTCATAGGAACCATGGAATGTTGTAAATTTCCAATGAAAACAGTAATATTTGATAAGACACCATTGTAAATTACTAGTTCAACCTGGTTCACTGTTGTACCATGTTATATCCCTTCAATGATATACATGAAACTGGGTTTTTTTTTTTCTCTAAATGTCTGAAAATCATGGAACAGGAAACGAAGGTTACAATGCTTAATCAGATTCTAAGGATTGAAAAATTGTATAGTTTGCCCAATAGACCTAGATATAGAATTAGTAATTAGTTACTTAAGAATAAAATAAAAGTATTATTTCAGTTTCTGCTCTTTGTTTTGTTTATGCAGTACTGGTGATTGGACCCTGTGCCTTTGTACCTAGCCATCTCCCCAACCCCTCTTGTCCTTTTTAAATTTTGAAACAGTCTCACTAAGTTTCCCAGGCCAGACTCAAACTTACACTCTTCCCACCTCAAACTCCCAGAATCCAAGTATTACAGGTGTGAACCTGGCAGCTATGTTATTTGTCTTATATGCACATCATCTGTACATAAATGCCTATGGACTTAATTACTTAATAAAAAATATTGCTGAGTTAAGTATTTTTCCCCTTGGGATCTTTCATTTACAGGATAAAGTAAGCATGCGTAAATTTCATGCTGTTTTATAATCTAGACTCTTGCCTTTTCTCTGAATGACTTCTCAGGCAATACTGGACAACTTTTAGTTTCCATGCCATGCCACCCTTCCCCCCCCCTTTAGTTTATAGTTCTCTGTGCAACTACAAAATACTCATTCTTCGAGCTTCCATCAAAATTAAGCTGTAATACATTTTTAATTCAATTTTTTTCCTTTTTTAGTATTTTCATTTTAAATGCTTATCATTATATTATACTATTTATACGGTTGTCCACCTTTTACGTTTTGCATTTCTTGATGCTGGTGCCTATGTGTTTTACTATTTTTACTCTAGAATAGTATCACACATCTGCTAGTCACATAAATATTTACTTAAGGAGCAGCCATTGTTCTCTTCCATGGCTGATACAGCCATTGAAGTCAGGCTTAACTTTTGTTGTTATTGTTTGTTGTCATGCTGGAAATTGTACCCAGGGCTTCCACATCTAGGCAAGTGCTCTATTATTGGACTGTAACCCCAGCTCCAAGAGTCAGGTTTATTTTAACCTAGCATGAAACACTTAGACATTTTCTCACACCAAATATCTGTATAATGTTCTCGTAGCTTGATATATTATCTATTTTTATCCCCAGTTAAAAAACTATATGAAAGGTCCTTAGTTAAGTGTTTTGAAACTATATTGGAAGTTTTAAAGTATTAATGATAAAACTTAAAGTTTCTTTTCTCGAAGCATCCTTAAAAATGACTATTAAGTAACCTCTAAAAGTTTCTTAATATGGGGAAATTAATACCTATATTAGAAGAAGCACATGGCATCAGGAGTATGTGAAGGAAATGCTGTGCAGATACAGACTTTAGTTATCTTTTATGAGTTCAGCTACTTAGCTATATGTAGAGCAAATATTTAATTTCAAGTTCAACTGACATATTTCAAAAAGCTAATCCATTTTATGACAAAGAAAGGGAAATTGAAATATGCCCCTTGCAGGCTAAAGTTAATACATCTGATTTTAGTTTAAAGGGATGTTTCCTATTTTTAGTAAGACCAGAAAAGTTTTATATGAAATTCTATTTCAAATTCAGGCCCTGCCACGTATTTCAATTAAGTCTGGACTCCCTGTGATTGAAATATGTTTCTCATCTTTCTATCCATATTGCCACCAGGGGGCATAACACAAACTTGCATAACCATTGCTAAAATAGCTATAGAGTTTAAGGTTTCAAATTGTAAAAGGAAAATTTAAAGTGATAGTAACAATTACTCAAAAAAAAATCTCAGAACTGAAAGAATTTAAAGACAGTCTATTTAGAGTTGAAATATATTCCAGCTAATGTCTTAAAATTATTTTAAAAATTTTTATTACTTGTACTGTCTGCAGTACATAATTACCTTCACCTGGGGATTGGTTCATGTACATAGCACATCCTAATTCTTTTAACTTTTCCTTGTCTCACTCCCTCTTCTCTCCATCTCTTGGTCCTCTTCCCATTTGCTAAAGATCTGTCTCTCTGATACTTATTATCTAGCTTTTATTTTGCTCTTTAAATTATTTATACTTTGAATTTGTCATATAAGAGAAATCATATGATATTAAAGCATATGTGTCTGATTTATGTCCCTTAACATTGTCTCAAAGTGCACCTATCATATAAATAGCTCGAAGTATGACTTCAAGGTTCTAATTGTGGCTCTTTTCAAATTTATCTGAGCCATTCCCTTGGTAATTGCCTCTGGATTTCTAACCCAGATTCTTAAAACTGCGTATTCCTGACAGAAGAATTTGAGATACCATACAATAAGCAAGTCACTTAGGAAATGAATCTAAAAGATCACTTGGCATTGATATTTTAGTGTGATGTTCTTTTTTTCTGATCACACTGCAAATAAATCTATACCACCATTAACCATTCAAATCCATTATGACTTCTACCACTTAGATATTCATCAATTTCTTGGTCATCTTTCCATACTGCTCCACAAATCTTTGATACTAACTCATTTCAGGATAAGATCTGTAGGGCAATATTTTGACAGAGACTATAATGCAGGACAGTAATTCTGAAAATATTGTGTAAAATTTGCCTGGAGTTCTTGAACATGCCACAGTCCCCAGAGAATTAATTGGGTAGGTTTTTGGGGTCCTCTATTTGAATCATACATACTTCCTAGTGTTTCTAGTAGCAGTAATCCTTGGGGATCACTTTAAGAAGAAACTTGTATGTGATTAGAAGTATAAACTACAATGAGTCTTCATTTCTTTCTGTAAAATGAAAGTAACAAATGTCTCTGAAGCATATAAGGACAGAGATGAAACAATTAGCATCAAGTGGGTAATAAATAGTAATTGGTTCTGTTATAGAGAAAACTTATAGTTTGCAGGGGAGCTTGTTTAATAAGCTTCATATTTTCTGCACTTTACCAGACTCAGGGCGTAGTGAGAAATGAATGTGCTGAATTAAAGAACCTAACCTTCATGACTCAAATGAGCATAAGATCCTAAATCCAAAAGTTTAGAGGAAAGAAATCAGCTTTGCATTTGTAGTACAAAGAACAAAGATGAAGGTTTTATCCTGCCAGGGAGAAACAATAGCAGGTATGCTCCTAGAAAAGGTGCAAACCTTCCGTGGGTCCACAGGGTGTCACTGCTGGCTCCTCTTTCCTGGTTAAGCATAGGTGTGTGGACTGCAAAGCATCAGAAGCAGGATTTTCAAACTTTGGGATTCACCAGAATTAGTTGGAGGATTAAATCAGATTATTGCCGTAGCCTTTCTAATTCAACTGGCCTGGGGCAGCTTTCTAGAACTTGTACTTCAATCAAGTTCCTAGGTGAAGCCAGTGTTTCTGGTTCAGGGGTCACATTTAGAGAACCTCTGTGTTGGAGAAACATGCCCACAACTGGGATTGGGTTTCTCATAAATCTATAGCAGCGCTTCCCTAAATTGTGCTTAAGTTTGATGTGCTTGTTTAATGTGCTTACAAGTCACCAGGAAGAAGTCTTGTTAAAGCGGATGGTTAAGTCTGAGTAGGGCCCCAGAGCCTGCATTTCTAAACCCTCCTTGGTGATACTGATACCGTAGGCCACAGACCATACTGAGTAGCAAAGGTCCCATAGGTGTCCCAGTCCCTCACCCCTGGTTCTTCCTTCAGTCACCGAATTCTTTGCCCTTCAAGAATGAGATGATAACGGAGAAGGTTTAGTACAGCATCCAGCACATATGAAATGCTCACAATTATGGTGTGAGGTATATAGTACAGTGGTTAAGCACATGAGGTTTAAGGAAAGAAAAATACGACGGAATGTGCGATTTGGAGGGACACAAACAATGAGCTTTGGCTGGGGCACAACACAGAATGGCCCAGTGCTTTGGGTTCCTCACTTTAAAGTTGAGACATTAAGTAGTTTTTTATTTCACAAGGCTAAAAGGATTAGACTACATAATAAATATAAATCACCTAGCACTGATCGCTATCAAAATTTAAGAAACAGGTGACAAAAATGTCTGCAGCAGGTGTGATGTAAGCTTATGCATCATGGAAGAAATAAAATCGACCCAGTAAACCTTACTGTATCATGCTCATGATTGTGTTACAACCCTCCAGACTAATGTTCATTTATTGCTCTAAGAAGTATCACTAAGCACAGTAAAAAAGAATCAGAAAATACTGAAATGCTTGCAGTTGTGTTTAAGACTAGATTTGTGGGAAAATAATTACAGAAATACTATCTTTTCAAAAGTCCTTAGAAAGCAGTTGCATTTTATATGGGCAAATTTATTCTTCTGTAAACAGGGCAGATGTTTATATCAGTGCTTTTTCAAGCTAGAGTCCCTAATTTATTTTGAATCTATAGGACTTAGTATATAACAGAAACAAAATGTTTGGTGAACAAGTGAAATTCAAAGAGCGGATCGGCTGTCTCACATTAGTTTCTCCTATTTTTCATAGAAGAGTTCCTTTATTTCTACCATTGTTGCCACTGAGTATTACACATTTCAGGGAATCTTTCAGCTCAGAACAAACCAGGATAGTTACTCTGTTGATATTTACTGTACATAAACCTCCTTTTAACCTATCTTTTCTTAATCTGTGTCTGTGCTTTTCACTTTCGAGGATTTAGTAACGCAATAGACATTTACTTAAAGTCCAATATACATAGAAGATAAGGTAAAAAATATAATTCTTGCCCTTAAAAGGTACCCCTAGACACTATCAACTTCCAAAACTCTCTTCATCCAGATATCATTAGTCTCCCTTTTACCCAAATCCCTGTATTAGTTATCCATTGTTGTGTAACGAATTATTCTAATTTTTAGCAGCATGAAACAATATTATTTCATGCAATTGCTGATGGTCAAGGCATCTAGGAGCAGTTTAGCAAGGTGCTCTTGGCTGAGGTACTTTCATAAGATTGAGTCAATCTGTCTGGCAAGGCTGCAGGTACCTGAAAGCTTGGTTAGGGCTACAGGAGATGTTTCCAAGACAGTTCAATCAAATGACTTTTGGCAAGAACGCTCAGTTCCTGTTATTATCAGGAAATCTTAGTTCCTCACTACACAGGCTGTATTGAGATGCTTGACAAGGCAGCTCACTTCTCCCAAAGGGATAGGAGAGATAGACAAAAGATAGATAGATAGATAATAGATAGAGATGAGACCAAGATGGATACCACCACATCTTTATAACCTAAGCTTCAAAATATTATACTAACACTTCTACAATGCTTTACTTATCAAATAGACCAACATGGGAGGGGGCCGCACAGTGGTATCAAAACTGGGTCAATCCATTTTTCGCTGATATAACAAAATATCTGAAGTTTGATACCATATAAACAAGAGAAGTTCATTTAACTCAGTTCTAGGGATTCAGGAGTGGGGTCCCAGAGTTTGCTTGACTGAAAGCCTCCTGGTTGGTGGTGTCACAATGGTGCGAGCATACACCGAAACTACAGGAAGAGATAGGAAGTGAGGGAGTGAGGAAGAGCCCGTATTCCTCTTTTGTAATAACTCTCATGGGAACTAATTAGGAGTCCACGAAAATTATAAGGTGATGCCTCCAGTGACGTCATCTTCCGCCAGGCCTTCCCTCGTAAAGGTTCCACACTCTCAACATTGCCACCCTAACCTTCCAGCCCACCTGCCCCTGGAGGACTCATTCAAAATTTACCCAAACCATAGCAAATATAAAGAGGCAAGGCTTTTTGTCAGCCATGCATGGGACTGGTCACTGCACTTCCAATCCTGTTTTGGAGATTCAGACTTCCATATCTTCACTGACAGCATGAAGGAAGTGTTTAAGGGGAAATTAGGTTATTGTTTCTTTGGTCTGTTCCTAACTGGTACGAGACACTAGTGTATCTCTTTTTATTTATTTATTTATTTATTTATTTTTCCTTCCTTGGAACATTATACATGTCTAATGTGAACACCGCATGACTCAGTAGATGAGAAGTCATTATCTCCTGTGAAACAGATGGGGAACTTTGGCTCAGAGAAGTTCTTAGTGGCAACCAGTTGATTCACTTGCTCAAAAACCTAAAATGACTGCCAATGTCCTCATTAGGCTAACCTACTGCACTGTGATTCAAATTCTCTTTAAACTGGACTATATAATCTTAATCAGATTTCTCTCCCACATACATTAGGACAATAGTATGAATTGCCTCCAAGTAGTGTTTTAACTTTTTTCAACTTTGAGTAAAAGTGAACTGACATTTACTAGCTATGTTTCTAAAATTCAAAGGCCCACAACCTATTACAACCCAAGTGCATTTCCAGAGATTTGCATATGAAAACTTTGAGAAGCCCAGATTTGCTCCTTAGCTCTAACTCCTATATAATGATGAAACTGTGTATCTTTCCCCACTCTTATGCCTACTGTAGTGGTCTGGGATTACCACCATTCTACTTTTCCCAAGGTTTTGGTTCACTGCATTTTGTTTATTTTTTTTAATTTCTAGAACTCAAGACCAACCTATTAGACATGAATTCAATGATTTAACAGCCACAGATTATGTCCACTGTATTTGGCTTTTCTCCCAAAGCTAGCTGCAGAATAAAATAGATTCTCCAAAGTAATCCTGTTTCTATCAACCTCCTAGGAGACAGCACTTCAAAATGCTTAAAATAAATCACCTACCTAGGAAGTTAGGTCCCATTGTTGTTGTAGATGAGGGCCAGGAATCACAGTCCATGAATATAAGCATTCACGGATAAGATTTTCTTAATTCTCCCAGCTAAAACAATTCCATGCTCTTTATTTTCTCCAAGATCTCAATTTTTTTTCTGGTTAAAAGTAAATTTCTAAGGAATTTAAAACATGGAACATGGAGTCCCAGCCCAGAAATCTTGATGCAACATATATGAGGGCTACACTTGAACTGATTACCAAACCACAGTAATCCCCATCATTTCCAGTGTAACAAAAACTATAACGTATTAAATTTCATGTTAGTCACTTATATCTTATAATTCTGGAAATAAATATTCAGAAAATCAAGCAGAGTCACTTGTTTTTTTAAATTTGGTTGAAACATTGAATAATATATATGTTGATTAAACCTGAAGACATTTCTATTTTCTTTTAGGAAAAAGATTATATTTTAGAAATACACAAGGCTTCTATATTGTGAATAATGATGAATATTCACATACCTTCAATATATAGCTTAGATAACATTAGCAATACAAATGAAGCCTTATATATAACCCTTTATGATTACTGCTCTCGGGTAAGCATTATTTTGATCTTGACATTTATTTCTATGAATTTCTTTATCACTTTATTGAATATGTGAAATAACTCTTACCATATATAACATGGTTTGCATGTCATAAACTTTGAATGATTGTATTTTTATATATTCTACAACTTATTGTTTGGCTTAATGGCAGCGACTTACCAGGGAGGGCTCTGTTTTGTTGCCTACTACTGTGATCTACAGCATCTAGAAGAGTGCCTACCACAAAGGCACTCACATATTCCTTGAACCAGGATTGTATTTATGAGCTATTTCCATGTTTAAATATGTATCCCTTTAAAATTTTCACTTCTGGATAGTAATTATATATTCCTATTGAAGAGTATTTAGGTTGTTTTCTATTTATTTTTGCTATTATAAATATATTGTGTACTATAAAAATTTTTAAATGCCTTTTTTATGTATACATGGTGAAAATCCTCTAGTATATATACCACAGAATTCAATTAACGTGTCTTCAGACTGGTTTGCCATTTTACATTAGGACCCACAGCATTTGTTTGTCTCAATGACTATGTATTTGGTATCATTTGGGATTATCAGGCTACTTAATATTTGCCAATGTGATGGATATGAAATGATATTTCACTGTAGTTTTGCATTTTTATTTTCCCCTTTACTAGTGAGGATAAGCATATTTTCATATATTTATTGGCCATTCATATTTCCTCTTTGTTGAATCATCTCTTTACATTTTCTGATCATTTTTCCTACTTGGTTACTTATTTTTTCTTTATCACTTTGCAAAATATATTTTTAAAAAAATGTTAGATATTATTTGTTGTAAGTTGTATCCTTTGCAAACATTTTCTATTGTATGGAATTTTGCTTTTTTTTTTTTCTCACACAACACTTTTTTAAAACTTTTGCTTAAGTTCTTAATCTGCTGAATTGTAACTTTAAGCCACATAATCTATTATTAAAAGATGTGAGTCCTTTAAAGGCAAACTATTCTTGCCATGTTGTATTTATGAGATTCCAATACACCCTTTTAAAATTTTATTTTATATGTTTAAAATTTATTTTTGTATGTTTAGAGCTCTTTTTCTAAGACAAAGCTAAAAGGGGCTACTAGAGGCTACTTATTATATAGGTAGGTAACCACAGCCCATGACCCAAGCCAATCCACTACCTGTTTTATAAATAAAGTTTTATTGGCACACAGCCACACTCATTTGATTATGCTTCGCCTCTGACTGTTACCATGCTAAAACGACAGAATAAGAAACATACGGTTCCCAAATTCAGAAATAATTACTAGTTGGCCTTTTACAAAAGAAATTTTTGATCCCTGGGATAGTAGATAAGGATGAACATACAAACCTGCATGCTACAGTCACATGTTTGAAGCTTTGAAAAAAGAGAAAAAGCATCTAATTTCTCTTCTACCATTTTTTAAATCATCTTAACATTTACCACCTTACTTATTTTGCAACTACACAGCTAATCCTATCTTTAAAGAATGATTAATAAAATGTATAGAATGTTTAAACATAATGTGAATGAATGTAGGCCTTAAATAATGCCACCAGTCCCTAAATACTGCCATCATTCTATGTCTTATTCATCTTGTTACAAATACAAAAATAGATCTATTTCATATGAATTTCTACCAAGAAATGCCTCCTGGATTACCAATTATTTAAAGACAGGTAGAATGTTCTTGAATTCCTCTGTGACAGAGCCCTCTCATCCCCACACAGAGTTCTGCTAAAATCACCCATATGTGTTGGCTGGTGACGGCTGATATTATGGTGCATTATTTTACCTGGCTGCATTTCATAAGAAATAATTAGGGTAGACAGAGAGGAGCTAGAGTGGGGGCCAGGGTGTCGGAGGCAAGGGAATAGAAGGGAGCAAGGAGGAAAAAATGGCCCTCAAAGCAATTGCTAACCTAACTTCTGGGGTTGCTGAAAAACTGTTTGCAAATTTTGCAGCCTTTGACATTTTTGCAATTTTTTCCATGTTTCTGCTGCTGCTACAATACCACAGATAAGAAACCCTCAAATCTTGCTCAGTTCTAGAATAATGAGATTGGAAAGAAAAGATCTTTTTCATCGTTTTAGCATTAAAAAAAAAAAAAAAAAACTAGTCAAAGCCCAGCAGTTCGACAAATATTACTCATGTCGTGGGCGAGAAGAAAAGGAGACTTTTGAATAAAAAAAAAAAAAAAGGAAAAGACGAACACAAGAGGCATTGTTTGCATATCAGAAAAATTAATCTACATAGGAAAGTGTAAGAGCCTGCAATTCAGAAAGCAAAGAATTAGGACAGCCCAGCTGAGAATAATTTTCTAGCCAGTTAATTTAATTGCATAAATCATTCCTTTGTTAGCAATAAAGAGATATAATTAAAATGAGATTGCCTCTAGTTTCTATTCTCTGGAAACTAAAGGAATTGATTTTGGGCAAAGCATTCTTCCAAATACCAGATTGGCAAATTACATTTACCTTTTTAGGAAAGCTAAATTATTTTGCCGTAATATCATGGTGAGTTTAATTAATTATAGATCTACCATATGATCTTAAAGAAATAATTTATTTAATGTCCTTAGAACAGAAGTTTGCAATCATATGTGTATCCCTTTGGTGGATGGTGTGCAGATTTTCACAAACAGGTCAGAAGTTTAACAGGCAGCTGTCAGGGGGAATTTCAGGCAGTATAACGATTGTTTGGGGTTTGGGTTAGCTGTCCTTGTTTAAAATAAAAAACGCCACCACTTAGTATTGCATAATTTAACTGAACTCATTTGGATGGGCTTTATTCTAAAATTGCTACTGGTAATTATTTGCTGTCTCTGAACCTTTGGGATTTGAAGAGCCTATAATTGTCTATTAAATAGGAGGAAATCAGATCAAAGAGGAATGCAGAAAGTCTCCTACTATAAAGCACAGGTCTGCAGATCAGTCAATTGAATGTCAGCGAGAATTGCAAGCTGTGACAGCGAAGAGGCTCATTTTTATGGTAATGATGTTGAATTTTAAAAAATGTACTAAACTCCCTTGCTTGCTCCAGATTTTTGAAGTTCAATGGCATTACTCGGCAACAGGGATTTGTACAGTGGTAGGAGGGATCAAACAGCCCCCAGAAGGCCTGGGCACCAGAAAAACATGCCCCCACACACTAAGCCTACATTTCTCCTCCCATGTCTGGGCCTCAGAGGGAAATGACCCTCCTCCCATTTCATGGACGTGATTGTGAAATGCTCAGATTCATTTTCATGCTAGACAAAATGTTTGGTTTGGGTGAGCTTTACATGTTTTGATCTTTTGGAACACAAAGTACATGCCACCATTTATCTGTGAGAAGGCAGCTAGAAGAGGCCATAAGCCTAGGACTCAGGAGAAACTAAATGTCCACTGCTCAGTGGTCTCCTACCCCAGGAGCTGGGCAATGAGGGCAGACCCTTTGTAATTCCAACTCACTCCCTAGGAAGAACAGATGCGTCTGAACTTCTTCTACTAAAGTCCATGGAAGATTCTATCCCTGCTTCTGTAGAAATTGTCATGGGTACTGCTAGAGCAGAGTCCAGACTTTAGACCCCAAATGTCTTGTAGATTTTTCACCTAATGCTACTATGTGCACTGTCATATGCTTTCCCTTGGCCTACTCCCTGACCCTGTGACAGTTTGGTCCCCCATTAAACCTACTGATCTGGGAAAAGCCGGTGTCCCTCCTTTGCTATAGCTAACCCTGTGGAACCAAGATCATTGATTCAATGAGGCTACTAGTGGATCAAGAAAATCTGAAAATTCTGATGAGGTTAACTGGCTAATAATCTGACTTATTTGGAAAACCTAGAATAAAAAAAAATCAAATATTAGTGAAATAAATGAGGCTTCAGCCAGGTGTTTTAAGGATTTAAATAATTTTCCATAGAATTAGAAATAGCTCATTATCCAAGAGTATTTTAACTCTTGTCACCTGATTCTAGAAAGTCCCTGCTAATTAAAACCAATCTTAACATTTTAGATCCTGTTTTTACATACTGTTTTTCTTCTTGTTTTAGAAATCTACATCAATAATATGAGAATTATGAACTTGCTCTATCAATAATATGGTTTTGCTCCTATTTTCTAGTCATACGTTTATTCATGGGTGGTACAAATGATGTCACTAATTAATTAGATAAACCCCAAGGTGCAAAGTTCACTGTACATCCTGATATATATATATATATATATATATATATATATATATATATATATATATATATATCAATACTACCTGGTGCAACAGGAATATTTAGGAGGTCCTGGGGCATTTTCTGAATATTTGTACTGCTTCTGAAACATCGTGACATTTGTCCTCATAAAGAGTCTTAGAGGCCATTAGCTTAGATTATAGGAATTTTTGAGCCAGAGCAGCTTAGTGTTAAGGACATCAGCAGGTCTAAAGGCAGTCTGTCTTTCCTACCCTAGAGTTTAGGTCCCACATAGTTTCCTTACCTGGGACAGGGGGTTGTGAGTTGATATTTAATTAAATTATTTTGTATAAATATATAAAGTTGTCATTACTGTTGACAAATAGGTTCAAAGTACCCACTGGCACACAAGTATTTTGTGAAACCTAAAGAGTTTTGAGTTCTTTATCCTTGCTAAATACTGATAAAGGTTAATATGATGGCTAAGCTTAATTATCAACCTGATTGACTTGGGCACTGTCTAGGAGATTAGTAAACACACTTCTGGATGTGTTTTGGTGGATCATGAAAGTGGGTCCCCTGGTCCTTTCTGGTACTCTTCCCCTGTGCTCTGCTTCCCTGCTACCATGAGCTAAACAGATTTGTTCCACTATGCCCTGCTCACCATAATGTTTGTGCCATGGAGTCAGCGGATCATTGATTGAATCCTCTGAAGCCATGAGCCAATTAAGCAAATTAAATAAGCAATTAAACTTGTCCCTTAAGTAACTAGTATTGGGTATTTTGTTCTAGCAATGGAAAAGCTGACCAGTGTAGTGAATTACTTAAAACTACCTGTCTGCATACTAGTGTTAGAAATTTCACTTGAGTCTTCATTTACTTTCCATACTGTTGCAGACTATTACCATGCCCCTTTTCTATGTTTCCATGGCATCATTATCTATCTTCATGTATTGCAGTGTTTTATTACTTTTCCCCTGTATCAATAATTCATTCATCATCTGTGAGTGTCTTGGGCTCAGGAATAAAAGCTTATTGAGTGTTTGATCTTCAACACCCAGCACAATACCTGCCACAGAGATGCTCAATTACTGACTTTTTATTATTAGTAACCAACACAAAGGGAAAACTCCCCACATACTTGACCTCCTAGGTGTCTTTCTCATCCTTGGCTTCCTAAGCACAATTCTTGTCAAAAAATATGTCTAATGCATTATGCCTTGCCTAACAGAAGACATTTTGCATGCTTGGTATTTAATAACTTCTGCAGAATGAAAGTTATCATGCACTGTGACAGGCCTTTTAACAACTGCCAGGAGATGTGTTGAGAGGATATCTAGTGTGCATAATATTGAGCACAGGAAACCGTCATGCTCCAAGAAGCTACAGCTTAGCACTCCTCAGAGCTGTAAACGAGGCCATTTTCACGATGCATCCTTTCCCCAGGCTTTAATTATCTGTGTTTCTGATGATTTCCAAGTCCACATGTCCAACTAACACCTTTCTTTTAAGCTCTAGACCCAAGTGTATGTAACTGCTTTCTGGATACCCCACTTGGATGTACTATAGGCACATCCTCAATCTCAACTCAACAGAAATGTAGCTCATAATTTTTATCTCATCTTCATAGAAAATTATACAACCAGCTACTCAGTTGCAGAAGGCAGAAAAGAGAAAGTCTTCCTTCATTTTTCTCTGTCCCCTATTCCCATAACAATTCAATCAACACATCTACAAATAAATTTCTCTGGTTCAAATTCTTTTACCCTTCCTTTGGATTCACCCACTCTGTTCTTTCTCTTCTCTAATCCAGATTCTACAGAAAAACCACAAGAATCACAATTTTTAAAATGTTTCTCATCTGCCTAAAAGTCTCTACTGTTTTCCCATTGCACTCAGGTTATAGTTTAACTCCTAAACATGGCTTTCAAAGCTCTTGGGGATTTCTTTGTCATATGATGATCTTGCTGTCCCATATCTTCACATGTGTATTACTTGTCACCATACAGATCTTACCACAAACGTAGCCTCCTCAGAAACACACTTTTCACCATGTTGGGTAAACCCTGGACCCTCAATATTTCTGTACCACGAGGAATTTATTTGCAAATTAGACACCAATAAGCACTTCCTCCTGAGAGAGTGGATAAACACCCTCCTATCACCCCAGCATGCGCTCGCCCAGTGGGGCAGAATGCTGATTTCAAGGCAAAGTGGATTGCCATGCTCTGCTGTGGCACGAAGCAGACAAATAGAGAAGCTATTCCTAGGGTGGGAAGTAATTAGCACTCATTTGGCAGAATACACTGGAAGAAGCAAACATCCTTAGTGTTACTCTTGGAAAACACTCAGGACCTGTAAAGTTGAAAACAAACAATAAGCAACTATAGATAGATACTAAGAAAAATCTTCACATAGTAATAAGGATCTGAATACACAGAAGCATCATCCCTGACAGACAACAAGAAGTTGTGGAACAATTATATGTGCACTATGTGGGAAAATCTCCAAAATTAGGATTAGAGAGAAGAGGAGAAATTTGGCTATCTTTGCAACAGTGATTTTTTTTTTCTCTAAGCTTTGCCAACTAAAAATTATTTTTCTAATTGTTAATGAGGAGGGAGTATAACACAAGTGTCCAAATTTTACTTTATGGTTGTTCTAGTTGATGGTTAGGAAATTATTTCTAACTTACTCATATTCCTTAAAGTGAGTGTTTTTATCTGTATCTTGTATTTTATATTTTCATAACATCTTAATTTTTTAAACATTCCAAAACCATTGTACATTTAACTGGGTAATTGCCAATAATTAACTAATTGGTTCTCAAATTAACAAATTAATTTTCAGTTTTGCTTAAACAAGCTTATTTCTCTCTTGGTATGCTACATAAACTTCCACAGAATCATTTAGAAGGTAATCAAATTCATCGACTAACTGGCTTAACCAAAGCATGCTAGAATGGTTTGATGGAACAGAATCCAGCAGGGGCTCTGGAGAGTAGGAATTCTGCCTCTGTTCTGACGTAACTCTGCATGAGTCTGGCATATCACCCCACCTCTGTGTTCTCCTGTGTTTCTTAATGGTCCTGTAGTGTCTCCAAAGAAGGGCATTATAATCCTCACAAGACTTAAAATTAGGGTTGACATATCAAATACAAGACCTTCAGTTAAAATTGATTTTTTGATACACAATGGATAATTTTTTTAGTATTTAAATATGTCCTTTTATTATATTTGCTGTTTATTTGAAATTCAAATATAAGTAGGCATCCTTTGTTTTCATTTGCAAAAATCTAGCAACCCTAATTAAAATTCACTTATCATTAAAAGGAAAAACAGCATCTCTCTCCGTTATCTATATTTATAAACACACAAACAGACAGTTGGAGAAAGAAATACACAGACATTCACCACACGTTGCTTCTTCACACACCATCAATATTAAATTGCTGAAACTTCTCAAGAAAAGGAGTGAGTTGAAAATCTATAGGTTGACAAGACATTTTGGAAACTGATGACTGATTCATGCTTCCATCAGCACAGCAGTTTGATGTTTTTGCTGCTTTTGATGTCTTTGATAAGTCAGATACTCATGAGACTGTGAACTCAGTTCTCATGAGTTCCCTGCCTTCCCTGTTCAGGGACCACATACTATATCATATACTGCAACACATGAGAGACAAGAGGACCTTTGATAAGGCATGAATAGCCAGCTGATTGATTGAATCTAGACATTCATTTTAATTAAGCACCTCATTAGGAAACACATAACATAGCCCACCGTTGCTAGAACTGTGACAGCTATATTGCAGTTTTATAGACCAAAAGATAATCAGCAGGTGCCAATTAATTCTGCTCTGAAAATATCCTCTACAAGATTGTTGCCCAGATTCTCTATCCTTCATAACAGGAGTGAGAAAATCGTTTGGGTTGCTGAGAAAAGAGATTGTCAACTTTTACTGTTGCTTCCTAATTTTCTATAAGTCTTGATCTCAGCTAAGAGCAAATTCCTCCACAGCACCAGTGTCCACACAACCATACCAATATTTAGAACTGTAAGAAAGAACTTCATTCAGAATTACCTAGAAAGATTACAATTGTTTTTCAGGTGGTTCACGTTACCACAATATCCCTGTGTTTAAGAACTGATTTTTTTTAAAAGATCATAAATTTGATTGTCAAGTAATGAATCTCATTGTAGTTTCTTCTTATGTTTTGTGAGTGATGTTGGACTGCTGTTCTTTTTTATTTGTTATTTATATTTACTCTCATCAATGGTCTCTTTATGCATATTGTTCTTTTTTCTTTCTCTTTTAGTAGCTGTGTACAGGTATGTTCTACATGTTAATAGCATTTGCTACCAATAGCTACTATTTATTTAATGACTGCTTAGAAGTAAACACTTCATATAAAATATTTCATCTAAATCCTCACAACAATTTTTCAAGATAAGCTCCCTATTTTTCTTTATTGTGATGGACACAACACAGCCTGAAGAAGTTTGGTGTCACACTCAGTTTTATAGGTAGAAGAACCTGGATGCAGGGTCTGGTCTTTATCTTTTGCAAGCTGCCTTTTGCATCACCAGTTTGCAAGATGTTTTTAGTCTAGGTTACACACATTATGGAGACATTTATCTATTTACAGTACACATATTCTTCCCATTAGATTGTAACTTCTTATGGCTAGAATCACATTGTGTCTCCTGTTCCTAACCTAATTCCCCAGATATAATATATATTCTGCAAATGTTTGTCAAACTGAAATTCTTTGCCCTCACACTGGCATCAATGTCTTGCTGACCAAAGTCTTTGTGTGTCATATATAACATGTATAATAAGATTATCTTTCTTCTGTTAAAAAATAATCAGTGTAAGTACTTAGAACTTTTACTTTGTCAATTTATTTTTCCTAGAATCAGGTACCAATTTGATACCAGCTTCACAGTCCACCATGATGATTAAAAGCAAATGAACAAAGCATTTCATTCTACTCTCTCTCAAAAGGTTAAGATCTTCATGCAGAAAATCATTCATAAACTTTCCCAGTGCTAGTCCATATAACTAGAGCTGGTTGGAAGCACATAGTTGAACCTATTCTTTCCTCCCTCTCAAAATTGTTTCTGGGTAATCCTTGGCTAATTCCTTGAAATGTAGTTCTAGAAAAAATTAAATTTGGTCATTAAAGACAAAATTCACATGCAATTTCCAAGGCCTTCCTTATATATTTGATCACTTTGAAAATAAGATACAAAACTGTGTTTAAAAGGATGTTAGAATGATACAGTGACCTGGTGATATATTTTAAAGCACAAACTGTGAAGTGGTGTGGTGTTTTCTGCTTTTAAATTCACTCTGGGGATGGATGTAGTTCAGTGATAGAATGCTTGCCTAGCCATGGGCCTGAGTTGAAGCCCCAGCACAGCAAAATAATAATTAAATTAATTAATTGGTTCAGTTTTAAACTCTAACTGTTCTGAATGCCAGATTGTACCTTCTCCTCCTGTGGAAGATATTCAAACTCCTTGATCGGAATAGAAAAAGTTCTAATTAGATTCATAAAAGGGAGCCTTTCTGATCCACATGCGTTGTCTATGGATATAATTATATCTCCTTGGAAACGGTAAGGATTGTGTCCATATATATTTGCATAGTGAAATAGTAACTAGGTTAACAAATGAGTTCTCATAGGCGCTTACTGAAATTTGTGTGTAATGCTTTCTAAAGCAAATCAAAATTAAATAAGCAGGATTCTTTTCTTTTCTGGTGGGACCCCCGAGCTACCTTGGGAACAGCCTGACAGAACTGCTAGCTTCAGCCCAGGGAAGAGTGGAAATCGCCTGGAAATGCTGAGCCTGCCTTTGTAGGAAAGTGCAGCACCTGGCACTAGTATTTTAAAACCCTCTAGAGAGAGTCACCAGGTTTTTAAAAGCTGAGCAACAATTTGCTGGGCTCCAAACTAGGTCAGAGAACAGAGAAGGTGGAAACTTTCTATTAAGATCAACTTCTCATTATATTTAATAACGATCTCAAAAACAAGATGGGTGGGGACATGCTGACAGAGAGGGAATTCGCTTTCTTAGATGCTCTACGCAGGATTTCCCAAATGGACAAAGACCACTAGGCTCCAAGATTCTGCAATATGCTTATTGATACCCTAAAAATTTCTCTTTAATGCTTTCTCAGAGGTATTATTACCCAGTACATAGAACTTTCCTACAAAATTTTCTCTTAAAAGTTAATATACTATTGGCTCAGAAATATGTGAATAAATCAGTGGCATTAGCCTTAGTACCTTAGAATAATAGATGAGAATTTACTATATGATACATTTTGTATTTTAAAATGATGGAAAATAGATAAAAGAGTCCACTTACCTATTCTCAAAAAACAAAAGTTAGAAATCTTTCCTAAATTTTACTTAAAAATGAATGCCAAGCAAACTAAACAGAAGTATCAAAATTACCAGAATATTCCAGAAGTTCTTATGTTCTATTTTTCATTAGTCCTGCACATTTCCTTTACAGATTTATTTATGAATATTCTAGAGTTCCACTGATGTGTATGAATGTTGTTATGATTTGTATCTAGATGTCCTCCCTAAGTCTCATGTGCTCATAGGTGGGGTCTTTTGGAGGTGGGTGGATCCAGGGTGTGTGAATGTGACTATGAATCAAGGATGTACTAACTGAAATAGTCCACTGATTGGTTTAACGTAGTTCTGGGTGTGGACGATGAGATGCCCTCCTTGGTTGTGGGTAGCACCACTCAAACGCTGGTAGCCTTGATAGGTGTTTGCTCCTTTTTGCTTGCGTCTTTCTTGCCTGCCCTTAGCAGACTTTGTCCTCTGTGATGCACAGTACCATGCTGCCCCGCCTTGGATCTACCCAGCTCCGGGGTGAAACCTTTACAAACTGTGAGCCAAAATAACTCTTCTCTCCTTTAACTTGTGAGTGTTGAATATTTTGTCTCAGCAACAAGAAAAGTAACAAAGATAAATGGGATATCCTTTTCAATTATAGCTTTTATCTGACTTATTAGTATCAAAGAAACTTTTATTAGTCTTGTATCTTGATGGTTTTAATAGTTGCTTTTATTTTGGCCTAATCTCTTGATATATTCATTTTGTTTATTCATTTTCATTACTCATAAATTCTAGAATATTGTTTAACTGGTGCTAACAGCAGGTACAGTATTTCTCACATTTTTTCACCTTTGTAGAAATACATCTATTGTTTATTATTTATTTCTATTTAAGGTACTTCATTCTTTTTAGGCATTTTTATTCTATTACTGTTTCAGTTAGATTTTTATTAATTGTTTATTTTATTTTATTTTATTTTATTTTATTTTATTTTATTGGTACCAGGGATCGAGCTCACGACCTTGTACTTTTCAGGCAGGCAGTTAGGCCATTGAGCTAAATTCCCGGCTTTAAAATATATTTTTTACCATTATAGTTCAATAACTTTTTTCTTTGAAATAACATTTACAGATTAAAGTTTCTTTAAGTTAAGTTACAGATTAAACTTTATTTCTTCCTTTCTTCCTCTTTTCCTTTTTTCTTCCTTTTATTCTTTCTCTTTTTTCTTTCGTTCTCTTTCTTTCCTGAATAATTGTTGGGTTTTTAAAAACCCCTTTAAAATAACACAGGTAGTAAATGTTGCTAGTACTTTGATTCTATCTAACTGTAGGATACATTCAACTTAGTTTTCCTTTCTTTCTTCTTTTTCTCTTTCTTTTTTCTTCTTTTTCTCTTTCCTTTTTCTCTTCTTTTTTTCTTCTCTTTCTCTTTTCTTTCTTTCTTCTCTTTCTTTTTTTTCTTTCATAATAGTGATTGAACCCAAGACTTTGACATTAAGCCTTATCTCCAAGTCTTTTAAGTTATTTTTTTAAGACACCAACTGACTAAATTGCCAAAATTGACCTTGAACTTTTGGTCTTGTAGCCTCAGGCTCTCAGATTACTGGGATTACAGGTATGCCCACCATACCTGGCTATGATTAATATTTTTAGTGCCTTATATAATGATTTGTTAATGTTTTACTTGAATTTTATACTAAAATTCATAAATGATATTGGTCTATAATTTCTACTTTGTGCTTATTGGTACTGTTTTAAATTCAAATCTTTGATGTTTATTATATACTTTCATACTATTAGTCTATAAAGTTTCCTATTTCATCTAGAATACATTATAACTATTTAGATTTTCCTAGATACATATTTATTTCATCCAAATTTTTAAAATGAACTTTATACTATATATTTTATATTTAAAATTTTTTTAGAGCTTTACCCATATTTGCAATTATAAAGCCTGTTTCCCTTCTAGATTTGTTTATTTTTATTCCTCTTATTGTCTTTTATTTCTTTTTTGAAATCAGTGCTTACTTTTTTTCATTTGTTATAGGTTTGCCATTGTCTCTTTGTTGTTGTATTCTATATATCCTGTGTTGTTTTTAACAGATTTGAGTTCATTTTCCTTGTGGCCAATTGCATTCATATATATTGTCAAGTTAAGAGTAAATTTCTATATATCCATTAAAACAAATATGTTATTTGTGTTAATCAATTACACTAAATTATTGAGCATCTACTGTGTGCTGGGAACTCTCTGAAGTTTGAAATTCATAGTGGCAACCAGAACAGACATCTTTAGGCTTACCTTTTTTCCTTCAATTTTTAATAATTTTAGTGAGGTAAACTTTATACAAAAATCAACTGTTTTCTCTAAAGTATAAAATCAGATGAATTTTGACAGATACCTACACATACTCACAAAACCACCACCAAAGTAATGATACAGAATATATTCATCATTTTCTAAGGTCCCCATATAATACATCTATTTCTTACATTTATTTCCCAGCAACTTCTGATCTCTCATTATCACTGTAGATTACTTTGAATTTTCTGGAATTTTATAGGAATAGAATCAGACAATATATCTGTTTTGTGTTGGAGTATTTCCATTCAGCATGCTGATCTTTTATTGCTTCCACTCTCTTGGCTAAGGTCAATCATTGCAAAATGATTTAAGATTTATTCAAATCCTCTGTGTGTTAACCCTTTATTCCTAGTCATTGCTATGTAGTATTCCATTATATGAATATTTATATATTGATTCTATTCTTAGTGAACACTTGAATTATTTCTGGCCTTGCAAAAACTGAATCTTTTGTGAATTTTTGTTCATAGTCTTCATGTAGATATACATGTTTCATTCCTCTTGAGTGAACAATTAGCAGGAGAAAGTCTTAGCCATAAGATATTTAGATGAAATTAATCTTTACAGATAGCATATACTTGGATTTTGACTTTGGAACAAATTGTGTTTCCCTATAACAACAGAATTTAATCCATATTTATCAACTGGTTTATAAAGTCTTATGTATGTTATTTTTAATGCTTCTCATTTTCTTACTTAAAATATATTTTCCTTGATAATTTTTACTGTCCAGTGTATATTTCATCAAATATGAATTATTACGGAATAACAATCCCACTGAGATATTCTATCAAATGTGGTTTTCACAATCAAATAAATTTAGTTATTGCTTCTTAGAAATTTTAGTATCATTATTATCAGTGAAGGCCCAGAAAAGTACCAGCTGAAGCTCCTCTTCTTTTTAGAGCAAATTCCAAATCCTTCTCACCATCTACAGCTCCAGCACTCTGCCCTTGACAACCTCATGACTCTCTAACTTGACTAATTCTATGAATACACCATGTTCTTTTCTGTCTCAGGACATCCCTAAAACTATTCCTGCTGTCCAGAGCTCTTTCCTCCACCTGTGCACCTGCATAATCTCATTATTCTTCTAGTTCACAAGAAAAGCATCATTTCATCAAAGAAACTTTTAAGACTATAGATGGATCCACATCATATATTCTTTCAATGTCACATCTTACATCTTTTCTCTGTACCACTGGTTATAATGACAAATTATTATTTGTGTAGTTACTTAATGAATGGCTGTTTACCTGGCTTGACTGCAAACTCCATAAAAGTAAGGGGTTATCTGTGTTATTCCTTAATAGAACCATAGCATCTAGACAAATAGTGGGCATTTTGTAAATTGTATTGAATTAATAAAGAATCTAAGTTTAATAGTGCATTTCCTAAGCTTATGTTATATATATATATATATATGATTAGTATATTGCATAATTGATATTCAATCAATAATACCTTTAGGAAACAGCTGTGTGTGTACTGTATGTGTTGCTAGTACAAAGGATGATCAAAAAATACAGTGAATGTTTTCATTTAAAAATACTTATTACAGTAAAAGACTCATTGTTATTAATCCCCCTCAAAATGCCCTTTCTTCAAATGTACTTATCCCATCATTCTTGCCACTTTCTGGAAAGTTCCGAAAGTTCATTTCTATGTGTGTCTTTACAAGTTGTGATCAAATATATAGTGAGTGTTGTTGCCGAATGCCATCCAACAAAAGACAAGCTAATTAAAAATCATGATGTGTCCTTATTCTCCTTATTCATCAGATCTGGCACCATGTCATTTCTGGCTCTTCTGCTGAATCAAAATGACCATGTAAAGTAAATATTTTTAACAGTTCAGGGCAATGAGGCAGCTATAGTAGCAGTACTGAAGACACTCATGAGAGAGGACTTTTACAGCTGCTTCAAAATGATAAGATTATCTTGGGAGGCTGAGGCAGGGGAATAGTTGCAAGTCTGAGACCAACCTGGGCTACAAAGTGAGCTCAAGGCCAGCCTGAACTGCATAGAAAGACCTTGTCTCAAAAAGATAAGAATGATAAGATTAGTGTGTTCGAAGCTAAGGAGTATATTTTGAGATGGATAAATGGCAGTGTGCATGTTACTGTAATAAATTTTAAAAACGTAAACACTGTTTTTTGCAGGGGGTGGGTATCAGGAATCCAATCCGGGGCTTTGTACTTGTCAGGCAGGCACTGTGCCACTGAGCTACTTCCTTGGCCCCTAAACACTATTTTTGATCATATCTTGTAATCACCTTATTTACTCACTGTACAAAAATTTATTGTACGTTACTATGTTCTAAGCACTTTTGCAAAGATTCAAATTTCAGCAGTTTCTATGGCTGTATGTTAATGAAGATAGTCAACCAATAACTAAAGTAAATAACATATCGGATGATAATGAGTGGCATGGAAAAATATTTGGCACAAGACCAGGGGGTAAGAAATGCGAGTTGTGCTGCTTAACCTGGTGATCATAGAAAACTCCTTCCATAAAGGAACCTTTAAATGAAGACCCAAGGACTAGTTTGCTGTGCTACTTACCTAGTGACTTACTGTCAGAGTACAAGAGCCTCGATGGAGGAAAGAGCAAGGGCAAAATGCCTGAGGTGGGATCTTGTTTGGCAAAGAGATGAGTGAAGCTCTGGCAAAAAGGACAGATAAGAAGAAAGGTGGAAGGTGAGGTCAGGACAGAGGGCTAAGGGCCCCTGAGAGGTCTGAACGAGCGCTGAAGAGATGAGAAGGCACTAGACCCTGGACGTGATGTGATGTGTCTAGAAAACATCCACAAGAGAAAGGAAACACTATTAGGAGTCTCTAGTTAAACAGTTTATAAGAAAGGCATGGGCTAGAGTGGAAATGGCAGAGGTGGTGATAGATGGCTGGATTCTGGATATGCTGATGTAGAGATGCCAGGATTTGCTGTTGTGTTGAGCGTGGAAGACTGGGTACTTAGGGCCTGGGAGAAAACCTGAACTTGATCTTTAAATTTGACACAATTGATTAAATATGAAATGTTTATGTTGTATTTATTTTTTCTGTCCTCAAAAGTTGTTATCTATGCAATCCCAATCAAAATACCATTGAAATACCTCACAGATCTAGAGAAAACACTCCTAAAATTTATTTGGAACCAGAAGAAACCTAGAATAGCAAAGGCAATTCTGGGCAATAAAGGCAAGACAGGAGGCATCTCAATTCCTGACTTGAAACTGTACTACAAAGCCAGAGTGATAAAATCAGCATGGTTCTGGCAAAGAAAGAGACCTGAGGATCAATGGAACAGATTAGAAGATGCAAGTATAAGTACAAAGACAGTCAGCCACCTGATATTAGACAAAGGGGCTAAACATGTTCGCTGGAGGAAGGATAGCTTCTTTAATAAGTGGTGTTGGAAAAATTGGCCCTCCACATGCAGAAGACTGAAACTAGATCCATACTTATCACCATGCACAAAACTAAAGTGTAAATGGATCAAAGACCTAAACATTAAAACAGAAACACTAAATTTACCAGAAGATAAGGTAGGTAGAAGTGTTGGAGACATAGAGGTAGGCAGAGAATTCATGAACAAAACACAAACTGCACGGGAAACATTTCAGAGAATCAATGACTGGGATCTCATATTACTGAAAAGTTTCTGCACTTCAAAAGAAATAACCATCAGAGTGAAAAGAAAACCCACAGAATGGGAAAGAATTTTAACCAGCAACCCTTCAGACAAAGGACTTATATCAAGAACATATAAAGAATTGAAAAACATCAACTCCCCCCAAATTCAAAGACCCCCTCCAAAACTGGGCAGCTAAGATGAACACACAGTTCTCAGATGAAGATATACAAATGGCAAACAAATACACGAAGAAATGTTCACCATCACTGGTCATTCGAGAGATACAAATTAAAGCAACATTGAGATATCATCTCATTCCAGAAAGAATAGCTGCCATCAAGAAATCAACTGATAACAAATGTTGGTGAGGCTGCAGGGAAAAAGGAACACTGACCCACTGTTGGGAGTGCAAACTGGTACAACCACTATGGAAATCAGTATGGAGAATTCTCAGAAGACTAGGAGTGGAAGCTCCATTCAATCCAGCTATTCCCCTCCTGGATATTTTCCCAGAAAAACTGAAAAGTTCATATCACAGTGATATGTGTGCACACATGTTTATATCAGCACAATTCATGATAGCTAAATCTTGGAAACAACCAAGATGCTCATCAACTGCAAAGTGGATGAAAAAGATGTGGTATTTTTACACAATGGAATATTACTCAGCTATAAAAAATGATGATCTTGAGGCCTTCCTAGGGAAATGGAGACAACTTGAGACCATCCTCGTTAGTGAAATAAATAAGAATCATATTTATAAATATCACATTGTGTCTCTAGTGTAAAAAGTAATAAGAACTGTAGGGAGTAATAAAACCCAAAATGTGTAATCGCTACTATAAGAAAGAGAGGAAAAGAAAGTGCTCTAAAGGATATAACTGCATGTGTGTTTAAGTGTGTAAGACAGATGACCATATTACTGTTTTTGTTAGAATGTTGAGCAGAACTGTTAACATTCTCACTGTTTGAATGTCTACTTTGTATGCTTTAATTTTGTAACTTGAACAACTATTTCCAATGATGACAGTATGTAACTTATCAAGTGGCGATTTCTTAGCGTTTTTGTTCTTGTTGTGGTTGTTGTTCCTTTTTTTTCTTTTCCCTTTGGAATTCTGTATTGTTGCTACCCTCTTTCTGTTTTGTTTGGTTGTTTTTTTTTCTCTCTTTAAATAAAAAAAGTTATCTATTATTTAGCATTTAATATTAAAAGGAGAAATCTGATTCGTTTGTATACCTTCTGTAGTAGTTTATGTATTTCTTGGTTTTAATTTTTTTGTTATTATTGTTTTTGTTTTTTGTCCCCCTGGTTAGAATTTTTTTCTTCCTAAGCTTTAAAAAGTTTGGTAAAATAAATCACAGAATATTCCATGTTTTTCTGTTGTTTAAAATAAACATTAAGGCTTTAATCATTTTTTCCAAATTCTTTTATGGTGTCTGAACTTATTCATATTTTATATTTTTTCTCAGATTGTGTGTATTAAATTATATTTTATTAGTAAATTATTTCCTCTAACTTCTCAATCATAGCCACAGAGTTGCATGTTATCGTCTTTTCTAATTTTTAAAACCCCTTTCTTATCTATCATAATGTTTCCTTTTTCTAATTTTTACAGTTTTACTCTTTACATCTTAAACAAGAGTACGAGGAAGGAATATAGTTCTTTAAATAGTTCTTTCAAATCAACAAATTTGAGGGTTATTAATCTGATATTTTTACTTTTGATTAATTAGGACATTTAGTTTTAGTAATTCCCTTCTACTTTTTCTTAGTACTTTTGTGACTTTTTAAAGTTCTTAATTACTAAGCTTCCTTGAAGTATTTATTCTTTAAAAACTTTTTTCATTTAAACATATTCATAATATATAATTATAGTACATAAATAATTATATTTATTTTAACACATTATTAATATTTAAAATTATTTAAGTAGCATTTACTAAAATTTTTCTCTGAATGCATATTTAATTATTTTTATCAGTTATACTATGAGAGCTATTTAGTTTTTTCTCAAGATTATAATTTCAATTTTGACTCCTTTTGAAGAATGATTTTTGAGGAGCGCTATTTTCTTTTAGTTCTGGAAACTGAACCCCAGGGCATGGCACATGTTAAGCAACTGCTTCTCCACTGAGCTCTGCCCCTAGTCCTACAGTATTTGTTAAAATTTCTAATAAATTAAATTTTTATGTAATTTTTTCTTTATCTCCAATTGTATCAAAATAAGTGTGCTATAAAAAAATCTTTCCTGGGAGAATTGTTAAAATTTGTTTTCTGACAGCTATATAGTAGCTTTTTATAAATAGTCCATAGATATGAACCAAATTTCAATTTTTAAATATATGTAAATTCAGTCTATTTCTCCACAATACACACAGATGTGCTCATGCATACACACAAACATATTGATATATATGCATGCTCATACACACATAACAGAAGTGTTTCTGTGAAATGTAATTTGTTTATTTTATCAGACTCTTCCCATATTCTCACACACTCTTGTCCCCTAGATCTGATTGATTATGTGCTTCTTATACAAATAAGTAATAGCAAACACAAACTTTGAACAGATATTTTACAGGAAAAGGTCTCCCAGAGCCAATACAGATATGGGAAGATGTTTACTATCACTATGATTATGTAAGTACAAATCAATACTGTAATAACCTACTATTCTATATATAATTGATGGGGCAGGATATTTGATTTTAAGCATGAGAGAGTTTGTGGACAAACTCTCATCTTACACAGTCCTATATACTTTGAAAAAGTGTATGACACTCTCCTCTAATGTTAAATAGTCACACGTCCTGTGTATCTAGATATATATTCATGAAACATGGTTATATTTGTAGCAAGAGACGTGGTACAAGAATTGTTCATAATAGTACTGCTTAACAAAGTAAAAACTCTATTAAAGCCCAACAGTACATCAAGGAGAAAAGGAGAATGAACTGTGACCCAGTTATATACTCTACTGCGATCAGAACAGTGAGCCAGGAACACACAGCAAAATGGATGAATCTTATCCACCAGATGTCGATGAAAAAGTAAATATGTAAAGATCTCAGATATGGAATTCTTTTGTATAATGTTAAGAATTGTGTGTGTGTGTGTGTGTGTGACTTAAGAATATATAGATTGAATGGAATTATATGGAATGGAGACCCGGTGTTTGATTAATAGAGGACTCAGTGATATTTGTATCAAGTGGCAAAAGGGGGGGGAAATGGAATAGGAGAGGAATATTATGTCTATGCAGGTTATTGTTGCTGTCTTTCTAGTTGTTCTGAGTAGGGTATCTTGAGTGTTTATGAAATAATTAAAAATAGTGAATTAAATATTTAATTAACAAAATAAAAATGGGCTGTCAGTGGATGATGACAAATTATCATGAACCAGAGATTATGAAAGTCTATTTTTTGAACCTCAAGTTAAATAAAAAATAACAAATTGAGGTTTAAAAATCTGCACAATTGCTTTTTTTTTGACATGATTATTATCTTTAAACAATACTTTGGCATTAATATTGACAGTTTTTGTGTTTGTATCCATCTCTGTGATACCTACTTACCCACCTCACTCTTTCCCATGTTCTTTAATAAATTTGTCTTAAGTATATTTTCTGAAATGATGCTTCTCAAACTTTAATGGGCATATGAATCACTGGGGATCTTATTAAAGTACAGTTTCTGTTCAGAGGGTCTGGTGTGGGACCCGGAATTTTGCACTTCTACCAGGCTGCAGCTGATGCTGATATTGCTGGTTCCAGGAACTTTGAATAACAAGATCATAAACGCTAGATAGCTGAGCTGTGCTTTTTAAAACGGGAAAGTCTCAGTCTCTATGTTAAAGAGAATTCAGCATATTCATAGTGATAAAACAACACTTATACTTAAGTTTATAATCTTGCCATTCTACTTTAGGTTTAATTTAGTACTTCAAATTTCTTTTACGCCATTTGAACAAGTTACAATTTATTCACTTTTTTTTCTTGTCTGAAGTTCTGAAATCATTTGCCATTCAGCTCATTACATTTCTCTTTTTCAAAAGTTGTAATTTTTTATTCAACAAATATCTAATAAGTGCTTAGAGCTGGATTTTTATTTGTATGCTGTTCTATGAAAAGAAAATGCCAACTGTTTCCTTCTTCTAAGATGTTTTGTTCATCCACTGACCTCTCTATCTGCAATAATGTGGATTTTATATATCTCCCAAAGGCCCAGGTGTTAAAGGTTTGACTCCTAGTTTGGTGCTCTTGGGAGGTAGGACCTTATAGAAGATCTTTAGGACTCGAGTCTTTTCCTCTGTCACTTCCCAGCCACAAGGTGAGTGGTTTTGCTCTATTATGTGCTCCTATGATGTGATATACCATAGGCCCAAAGTAGCAGGGCCAGTGAATCATGGACTGGAACCTGTAAAGTTGTAAAACAAAGTAAATCTTCTGTCTTCATATGTTGATGATTTCAGGTGCTTGTTATAGTAACAAAAAGCTGACTAACACATCATTTAAAAAAATGAAATCTGTGGACTATTTTTTCTTTTCTCTGTAAGTTAATACCCTTATAATTCATTCATTCATTCATTCCCACTTCAAGAACCCTTTCTGAGGCAGTTTTTATGCCTTTAGTTTCAAAGAATTTTTAGGTCTTTCCTTACAGCACGTGTCTTCTGTTCTAATAATTATAACTCAGTAGCAATGCTGTTCACTGCCCATCACTCTGTCATTATTCTTTTAGATTCAATTATATGTATTACAAGATTCATCTCTCACTTCACTTTCTTTGCTTCTTTCTTCCTCTGACTTTGTAATTCATATGTTGTTTAAAGTTTTTCTTCATTATAATTTTCTTAGATAGGATATGTGTGTGGCATTTTTTCCCCAAAATTCTTGTATAACCTCCTCTTTTCTTGATAGATGATTGCTATTTTTGGCTGGTTATACAATTTTTGGGTTACATCTACTAAAAATCAGATCTCAAAATATTCATTTCAGGTTGAACAAACTGTGCTTTAATTCATTTGTGTTAGGTGCTCCTGGTGTGTTTACTGTCATCATTATTGTGTGCAAATTGCCATCTCTCTCCTGCAGCAATTCTCATTAGGAACATATGTTGAGTTCTTGGATTTTTCTTTTCCTCTCCTTGGGTATATGGTTTTATTCTTTTCCCAGTTCATTGTTCAGTTAGCTCTTAGAGTCCAGATTCAGCCTCTTTTCCATTTTCCATGGTGTCAGCTTTGGTGATAAAAATGAAATTTCAGTGTTTATCCCAGTAGTTATATGAGTCAGTAGGATGCCTCTTAGTCACCTTAGTTGCAAAGGCAAGCACTCTTTAAACATACACCAGATACTTCTGCAGCTTCTCAGAGACCGCAGAGAACGGTTGGTTTTTCTTAATACCACTTGCTCAGGTTTACTCTTTTTTGCTTGTGTGTTCACCGTAGAGGAAGACTACATTCAGTGTAAGAGAGTCCTTGGGGTAGAACCATTCTAAATTTACATAAAGAGCATTCTATGGTGCATAATAATTTGTCAGTAATTTACAGATACCTCATTTCTACAGAGAAATTCAAGACTGTTTAGCCTGGCACTGGATGGCTTTCTCTTCTTACTGTTCTAATCTTAGTTCCTGTATTTTCTTTTTTCCGCAGGTACCTAGCAAATTTACTCTTCTATATTCATGCTTTGAAGAAGTTTTTGTGTTTCTCCCCAGCGTATCCTTTCCATCTGACTACCATACTCCTGTCTGTGATCATTCACATCCAAATTATCACCAATACCAGAATCTTTACTTTTATGATTTCAAACTCAGATATTTGTTTCCAAGTCTGTGTGTCATGGCTATATGTCTAGCCTGATTGGGTAAAGTCACTGGATTATAATAAGTTATGTCACACATTCAAGCATTCAGAGTTCTGACGTGATACCATTGTAGAACAGAACTTTTACATGACAAGCCAGGTGTGGTGGCACATGCCTGTAATCTCAGAAGTGGCTGAGGCTAGAGGATTATGAGTTTGAAGCCAGACTTGGATACAGAACAAGAGCCTATTTCATCATACTATTAAGTGACATAAGTACAGCACACATATTTAAATATCACATTGCTTCTCTGGTGTGAGAAACAAAAAGGGTAAATAAAGGCCAAAATGTGTTATAGATATTAGGAAATAGGAAGAAAATGTTCAAATGGGAACAGGAATAAAGGAGGGGGAAAGGAAAAGAAGGAAAGGGATTAAAAGAGACCAGAAAGATAAAAATGGAAACAAACCTTTTGTAAATAAAAATGAGAAGAGAAATTAAGAGAAGTGAGGGAATTGGAAAACAAAAGAATCAAGATGTATGATGTACAAGTATCAACTCCAGATGACGAATGTGATTGTTATGTATACCTAAAATGTAAGAATAAAATCAATTTTTAAAATCCACAAACAAGAAGTAGGAAAAGGAAAAAAAGAAGAAGAAGAAGCAGGAGACAAAGAGGAAGAAGAAGAAGAAGAAGGAAGAACCTATCTTAAAAAAAAATCATGTGACAAGTTTTTGGAGGAGTGCTTCAGTATCCTTAAGATTAAAAGTTTAGGAAAATTTGCTGGTGTTGGATTATAAGTACAAAATTTAACTTTAGTATTTATACAGACGAACAATCTCCTTTCTCTCTTTTCTTTCTAAAACAGTTGATATCAGATTATAAATGTTTCTCTTTCCTTTTTCCACAGAAATATCCCCACTTTGGTAAGAAGTTACCGTTACAGTGACTTTACAGTCAAAACTATCTTAATCATCTGAGAAAATCTAGTTATTGGTTGATTAATTTATGCTTTTATCAGTTGCATGAGCACCTATTAAGTAACTCCTTTGGCTCAGCCTCAATGGTAGTAACTTGGTTTTTCCATTTATGTTCACCTTAATTTTAACAGTTGGGGATGTTGGTCTAGTTTTTGCTCTCATCACTCAGACCATGTAATTCTTTCCATTTTGTCACTCATAATATTTATATGACATCTAGATAGTGCTGGATCTTCTATAGAACCCTATAGTCACTCACATTTGCTTATCATCAACATATAGGGGGCAATTCCCAGATTTATGGCTAACAATAAATACTGTTACCTAAAGTACAATTTCTTTTTTTTTCTGTGTGCTAATTTCTAATAACTCTTGTGCATGAGAGCAATTACTGACAAAAGTCAACCTCTGTTAATAGAGTTTATCACACTTCATCATATATTCTTTGTAGTTGGAAGCGTTTTGACAAGCCCAGGGTTAATTAAAACCAAGAAGACAATAAAATACACCTAATCAAACATAACAGGTACAGAAATCAATTAGCAGATTTATAGTACTTTGGAGGTTTCCATAATGTATAAAATTCAAAGAAACTGTCACTTCCATTTCCTCAAGACAGTGTAATTAAATTTCTAATTGAAACTATTTTTCAGTGGGTAATATACAATCCAGCCAAGTTTGATTTGCATTAAAGTGGTGCCTAAAGAGGTTGAAAGAGCTTAGGAAATTAAAAAGATCATTGAGTCATTTCCATTGTTGTTTGGTGTAACCCAAAGTTGGGGGAAGGCTATATTATTTAAAAAAGGGAGGAGGAAAAATGGTATATTGCACAATAAAGAGAACAAGTGGAATTTTTTATGTATCAAAGACTTCTGTCTTTACACCTTGTAAAAGAAAAAGAAAAAACTCAAAAGAGTGAACATCTCAAATAATGCACTCATTTTATCATTGTTAAATCATTCATCTAACTTATTTGCTTTTTTAACTTGATTGATTGGATTGATTGCCAAGCATCCATTCCTTTTAGTATCACATAGATGTGACTGTAAATGGTATCTTTTTGCAGTTTTTGTCCCTGTTCAGCCCAGTGAAATGTGATATCTACCACCATCCCTGGAACACATTTCAGTGGAGAGTGGACAGGAGGACCAGGCAACAAGGGGCATAGTTGAGTGGCTGCCTAGGTGTCAGGGTTAGTTAGGTTCCTTCTCTGGCTGTTTCTCTTTTTTTTTTCCTCTCTTTTAGATATTTCTCTGCCTCTGATTAATATTTTCTGAATAAGTGACCAATATTATTATTTAACATAGAAATGACCAAAGTCTTTACTCTTTACTCAAAATTATTACTATTTATTTATTTATTCATTTTTGCCACTGACATTTAATGTTCTTTCTTCTTTGGCAGTACTGGGGATTAAACCCAGGATTTCGTGCATGCTAGGCAAGCACTCTACCATTGAGACACATCCCCAGCCTTAATGACATTTACTTAAAAGTAGTGTTGTTGCTTCTAATTTCCTTTATTTTCCTTTAAATAACGACTACCCATGAACATCAACAATAGTAACAATATAACTTGTGTGCATTTCCTTAACTCAGAACAAAACAATACCCATTACTTATTAAGATTTTTCTTTTTCTTTTTTCTTTTTTTTTTTTTTAATATTTATTGAGAGAAACAAAGCTTCTGTCTGAGAAAGAGACAGAAGGGGTCCCAAGTGGGTTGCTAAGAGTTTTCTTTTAAATGTCAATGGCCTCAAATTTACCACTTTTTCATAAAATTATTGCTATACAACAAAGTTCAAAGTGGAAAATAGGTTTTGTGTATTTCTTTTAGCAGGAGGGGACAAAAGGGTTGTGCCTGTGTAATGCTAATAAAAGACAGTTACTTTCAACATTTTCTTGAAAAAAAAATCAACCAAAACATTGTTGGAACTTTCATTTACGATTGTGATAATATGGTTATATTTTAGATATGCCAAGAGCGAAGTAAAGTGGATGAAAGATTCTAATATGGATAAACCAATTTTTAGTCAAATAAAAGCAGACATGATAGTGTTAGCTGTTTCTAGCTACAAACAACGTCAATCGAGTGAGTGTTAATGGGTATTAAATGATAGTGACAAAGTTGGGCCACAACGAAAGGGTGGCTGATTTGCATTGCAAAATATCCCTAGGTTAAGGATGGTGTTGTTATCTGGGCTTTTCTCCAATGTTAGGCAGTGGAAGATACATCAAGAACTAAAACTGAAGTAAGACTTACAGATGAACTATTTTTCTTTCCTCTCAATTTTTCACTAGTTCTCCCTCTTTCTTCTACTCCTTAATGAGCACTTATTGAAGTTCTTAAAAGTTCAGGTGTTTTATTTTCTTCTTAATTGAGGGCAAGAGTAGACTTGAGAAGAGAAAGCAAGAAAATAATCAATTTTATGGTGTTAACAAACTTTAGTTTGCAAATAACAAATCTCTATTTCCTATCAAGTTCTTTCAATTAAGCTTGGACTCTGCTGTGCTATCACCTACCATTTAGACTTGCTACTTCTTTTGGTGTTCTCTAAAACCCTCAAAAAAAATTCTACTTCCCGACTCATTACATGTGCTACTGGGCTCCTATTCTCTAAGCCAATGATAAAGAAGTCCGTTTGCTGATATAAACCAACAAAAGCATATTGTGCTTCAGACTCGGGTGAGGTGTTTTCTTTTTTCATAGCAGCTCAGGGTGGAAAAATCTTCAGGGTTGCCCTTCCCCTTGGTGTATGTTTGGCACCTGAAGGTTTTCTCCATCCCAGCCCTGTGGAAGAGGAAAAGAGAATGGAAGGCCACATGCAGGAGGTTTTATTGTGCAGCTGTTCAAGTGCTGTATAATCCTTGTCTTTCCTGTTGGCTAGATCCCAGTGCCATGGCAAACTGTTTGAAAAACTAGGAGTATGATCTAGTTGTTTGCCTCCCCCCCAAAAAAAGAAAGAATGAATTTTGATGTGCAGCCATCAATCTCCAGCATAGTCACCTAAATTTTAAACTCTGATTTCAACTGTTTTATTCTCCAGATCAAGTCAAATCTGGGGCTGAATCTCACTTTCATTATTTAAAGTGTCTCTTACTGAGTTTTCCCTCTAAGCCTAACACTGTCACATTGTCTAGGTCCTAGTCCTCTCATGCTGGATTAATATATTAATTTTCTAGTTTACCTCCACAACCTCAGACTTTCCCCTCCATCCATCTTTCAATTCCTTTTCTCATTTATTTTCCTTGTGTGGAAGCTCTCATTGCTCCATGTCACCCATCAAAACCTTCAAGACCTCTCTTTTCTTATGGAACAAGTCTAATCTGTCCTCCGTAGCTATTAAGAATTAAAATAATCTTAGTTCTTTATTTTTATTTTTATTTTTATTTTTTTTTAATTTGAAAGAGAATAAAACAAAAGGGGGCAGTACAGAGCAGATCAGAACAGGACAACATAGGCAACACAGTACTTTACATTAAGACAACTGGACATCAACAGTATCTAACACCATATCTCTTACTCTGCTATAGTTGAGCATAGTTTCAAATACAATAATATCAAACATAACACAATAGTATAAAGTCACGCATAGAGTGAAAGAATTATGGGGCTTTCTGAACCGAATAACAGAAAATGATCAATGGGTACTATAATATCTCATTTTCAATAAAAAAAATTTTTGTTTAAACTATTACACATATTCAAATTCCAATAAGACACAATGTGATAGATAGAACCAACAGTAGTAAAACAAGAAAAGCATGGTAGGACTTCTAAGAGGGATGATATTAAATCAGCAATAGCTGTCATAATGTTTTGTTTTCTTCAAAACAACTGTTCATATCATCACGTATGATATAGTCAAACAAAACAGGATAAAATCATTCCAACTGGTGATTGAAAACTTTGAAAGACTTCAAAGCTATGAGATGGGGACTCGAGTTCTTTATTTTTAAAAGAATTATTTTAGTTAAAATAATTTTAAACTTCTTACTTCAGCCAACCTCGAGTTCCTACTTTCATAAATTTCTACAGTGTTTCCCTATTACTCCAGTTATTTGTAATAATTATTCTGTCTTGTATTGTTTAAAATTATTTTATATGTTTTTGGATCTTTTTACCCACTATATTACAGCTTTATGAGAAAAAAGATTACGTATTCTTTACTTTTGTCCCTCTTAAAGTCTAGCACATTGTTCAATGCCTGCAAGGTCAGGATCTAATAAACACTTATTGGTAAATAGGCTAGTCTGGAAAGGCAATTAGTCATTGTACTGTTTATATGAAATTTCACTCCCTAACAATCTTAGCTATCTTGGTAAATGATTGTTAGAAAGTGCCTATTTATTTGTGGAAATCTATGCTTAATTATAACTGTTGCCAGAGTATCTCAATATAACCAGACACGAACAAGAGACAATTAACTCAGGGTAAACTCACTTCGATTCTTTCTTTTGTTAATTTGGTTCTGATCCATGTTCTGAAGAGGCCTATGTCTGGAAAGATGCATGCACACTGTGGTGGGCAGAAACCTTCAATGGCCCTGAAGATTCCTACACCCTGACACAGTGCTCTGTGTGGTCTCCTCCCTGTGGGTGCATGGGGCACCATAAGGTGAACTATCACTCCCATAGATATGTACCTTATGTGGTGAAATTAATTGTACTGATATAACTAAAGTCCATAACCAGTTAAATTTGAGTTATTCAGGTGGAATGTGACCTGGATGTCTGCCCTGGCCAGGTAACTTCCTAAAGAGGAGAACAAAGAGCTTTCTCTGGTGTGGTCCTGGAAGAAAAGGAAAAACCATACTGTCAAGTGAGTTTGGAGGAGATCACATCACTAAGATTTGAGGGCAACCTCTAAGAGAGAGGTCTTTGACCGACAGCCAGTAAGGATCAGGGACCTCAGGCTTATGAATATAACTGAATTCTGCTAACAGCAAGCTGAATGAGCAAGAGGGTCCTGAGCTGCAGAAAAAAATATGGTTACCAACACCTGTGTGAAACACAGCAGAGGACTCAGTGGTTCCATGTCCATCATTTAAGAAAATAAATATGTGTTATTTCAAGCCACTACATATATGATGATTTGTTACACAGCAATAAGAATTTAATGCATGTATTTCTTATATTATCTAATTGCCATGATATACTGTTATATATGAGTTTAATCATGTTGAAATCCTAGAATTTTTTAGTGTAAAGATTTGTGTTAGTTTAAGCATAAAATCTCATTGTGGACAAAATATTTTTGGATTTGAAAGTACAAGGTTGAAAACTTACTTCCAGTTTTCTGACCCTGAGTCAGTTAACATCTAACCTACCACAGGGAAGCATCAGTTGGCATTGGATAGTTTATTTTTAAAGACTTCTGGAGATGATTCCACCCAAGTATCAATGCTTTATTAGTGGGTCACTGCTTTTTTTCCCTCTGTTCTAGTGAATATATTGTGCTGACTTAACATTATTTCTGGGTAGCCCACTGAGTTAATATTCCAAGAATCTCTGGAAGCAAGCCAAGTAGACTTTCTGCTTTTTAAACGGAAAGTGGTTTAAAGGAAGTTGCTGCTTAGCAAAGCCATTACTCTATTGCAAAACAGGCATGTTTCCAAAGTACATTAACAACGCTAATGACCAAACTAGCTTTGGATTTAAAGAGAGAGAGACAGACAGAGAGAGAGAGAGAAAGAGTCAGAGAGACAGAGAGAGGATATGAAGTTGTTTCATCTAGGAAGCATCATGGTGAAGCAGAAAAAGTCCTGGAGTTGGGAGTTAAGAGATATGAAAGTCTCAGTTTTCTTATCAATAAAATGGGAGTATGAGCTGAACAATTCTGAGTTCCCTTTTGTGTTTGATGTCAGTGATTCACCTGTCTAATACTAAGATGAGGAGGGAAAGTAAGGGATCTTAGTAAAAGGACAGAATGTTTAATGTCTGTGTAAGAATATTAATGAATGAATAGATATCCTGAAGATCAGTCCCTACACTAGGTTGTCTTCAGCACATTGGCAGTGCTGTGGCTTCCTGTTGTTGAAATTTCTTAACTGAAATGCCCTCTTTCTCTGGCCTTTTCCATTCTTTCGTCCATCATTCCCTTACAGAGTCTCCTAAGTCGAGTTATTCTGTTTTTTTGAAATGTAGTTCACACCTCATTGCCTATGCTTGCCTTTCGTGGTACTCATATAACTAGATTGCTTTACCTTTCATTTTCCCTGACAAATCTTGTTCCTCCCTTAATATCAGTCCCCAAAACTACCTTTTCCATAAAGCTTTCCTTGCTGGTTCTTTTCTCCACTCAGATGTGACTGAGCTTTTCCTCTCTGGAGCCTCTCTTCTTATCTACCCTTCTCCTCCCTTCTGTGTTATGTTTGTATTTCTCACTCCTCAGATTGCAAACATGGAGATGTTATAGGGAATGGGACTGAGCAATTCCTGACTCCAGGCCATACCCTGAAGGATACCTGTAGCTTACTTGCCTAATATTGTCTTATTTTACGTTTTAAATTCTTTTTCCTGTTACCCAAGTGAAGCAAAAGCCAAAAGGCGGTTTCTTGATAATATGAATAAATTCTCAGAAGGCCATCATGAAGAATATTCATGAGAGTCAGGAGAGAAGATGCTAAGAAATTAGCGAGGTGCCTTTTTAGGAGTCTTTATGATCCCGATGGCTGTACAGAGACAGATGAAGGATCTGGGAATGCTGGAGGATGGGTTTTCTTCTCTCTCCTCTATTATGTACAACAGTCTTTCTTGGCTTATTCTTGAAAATTGCTCAAGGCTGCTATGATCCCTGAGGCAAAAGTATCTTCTGAGTGAAGGAAACACTGATTTGATTTGTTTCTTGTAAGTTTTACTCCCAGCTGGTGCCTCCAGACTTACAGGATCTCAACACTGTTTTACTCCCTTTTGGGTCATGGCCGATTTGTAATGTTTACCTGTTATAATTTCCAAGATGAATACCTCTATGTATTTTCCATTTCCATTTTCTTCTGACTTGAAGCTGCAAAGGAATTAGGAATTTAGAAAAAAAAATAGTTGTAAGCAGTTCAAAGGAAATCATCAAGATTTATAAACAGAAGACATGAAGAAGGAAAAACCTGAAGAAAGAAGAAAATTGGGGATTTGGAGGGAAAGTGCAGGATGCTATCAGTGAGACCCCGTATTGTACGAACCTGAGTTGCACCCAGTGCTTGTCTGTGATGCCCCATTTCATCACGGTGACAGCTCAGAGATCTCATAGTTAACCAGTCATAGAGACAAGCTTTGGACTCAACTCTGTTCACTTCAAAAGCCATGCTTTATTTGTCCTACCTTTCTGGGGAATACTGGATAGCACACAGGCAGGAGAAGATCAAGTAGAGGACTGGCTGGCAGACAGAGAGAGAGGCTGATGGGTGTACTTTCTTCTGCTTGAAGTTAAAACAGAATACCTGAGCTGGAAGACGCCCTGAGGAGAACTCTGACTTCCAGCTGTCTACTCCTGCGACACAGTGGGTATCAACAGGCTAGGCTATACGAACCTAGTGCAAGTGACTTGCTTCTGTTCTCACTTTCTTAGGTTTTCATGAGTACCTGGATAGTCGTGGGGCATCTACAAGTGCTGTTTCAAGTGTTCTCTTCCTTTTTCTTATCCCTCTCCACTGAGAATGGAATTTTCTCTTCTGAAAATCTAGACTGGCACATCCCTCCTAAATGAATCCTTGAGGTCCAGGTTCCCAGATAAAGAGGTGACAGGGAGATGTCTTAGTGGAGCAAATCCCAGGCCCTGATTTCTTGTTGATTATCTCAGGTCCTTAATGGTCTCCTAACACACATGTTGCCACTTCCCCCCATCCCCGGCCTTTCTTAGCTGCATAAAGTTAAAACTAGATGTTTTTTGAGTTGCTGTGGTCAGAGGAATACAAGGAAAATAAAGATAGTTTTATTGATTTATTCCTTTACCTTCTCAATGTCTCAGTCCTGCTGTGGGAAAAATTAGATGACACATCTGCATGAACTACAGTATATTTTTGAGGCGTTAAAGACGCTGCAGACACTGATACGAAGTAATTAATGAGACAGACTGCAGATGACCAAGGTAATAAATCCAGTGTAGAAAACAGGGGCTTGGAGTTATCAGGAAAAGAAGAGGCAGTGCGAGCTGAATGAGAGCAAATTAAGAGCATGAAAGAAATTGGAAAGTTTCATGTTCTCTCCCAGAGCTCATGAACTTGGACACCAGGCCAGGGCTGTTGGTTAGGGTACCCAGGAGCCACAGTGCAATTTGCCCGAGAAATGCGTTTGATGCATGAGATAGAAGTAAATGATTAAGAGGTGACATCTATTGATGAAACCCAAGCCAGCGAAATGCAGGCAGTGTACCCCAAGAGCAGGGGTGGCTGCAATGGAGGGGTCACTGTGTTGGTTGGCCCAACAAGTTCACTCTTCTTTTTCAGGACCAAAACAATGGGTTACTCAAGGTGGGTTCTAGAGCCAGTCTGAGTGACTTTCAGTCTAGGCTTCATGGTTAATTTTCTGAGAGTTCTTGTAATAGCTGCTTGGTCTTTTTTTTACAATTCAAGTTTCTCACATATAAAATATCAGTGATTATTATGGTACACCCCCTCCTTGGAGCTTTAACTTAAAGTGCTGTAAGTGCTTCCTGGCACATGGTGAGTGATCAAATATGCTACCTATTATTAGTTATCATGGTCTGAGTATTCCTTCTCCAAAAAGCTTCAGACTGAAAACGTTTCAGATTTTGGAGTTTTCAAGTTTTGGAAGCTTTTTGCACAAACTTTACTGAGTGAGCACTTCTAAGAAGGAAAGTTGCAATGTGAGACTCATCCATTGCTGACACAATGTTTAAAATGTTTCAGATTTGGAAGCACTTTGGACTTAGCACCTTTGGGTTAGGGGCGCTCAAGTTGTACTACCTCTCGAAATTCAGCTGGACTCCTTATTCAATTTTGAGATAAGTTTTCCTACTTATCCTATTCTAGACAAAGAACTGAAGAGAGGAAAAAAGAATAAACAAAGTAAAAAAAGAAACAAAAGGGACCAAAATAATATCCCATGGTCCCGTTTGTCAGTTCTGTGCATACATTTCTGCTTTGGTGCTGCTTCCCAATTTTCTCTACTTTTCCTCATGGAGCGTAGTAATTCTGTTTGGTCCTCTCCATCCTAGTTTCCAAATGTTCTTTTTCTTTTTTCCTGAAAGCAAAACTCCTAGACTACATCCTGCGTAACTCCAGCAATGCGAGCAGGCTTTTGTTACCAGCCTTGGCAGCATTTCTCTTTGGTTTGTCTCCCTGACTGTGGGCGGCTCTCAGAGCTGCTCTGTTGTCTGAGATTGCAGGGAGCTGGTGGATTCCAGCCACCAGGCTTCTTTCAGGAGCCAAACACAGAGAAAGGAGCCTTTCATTTGCTCTAGCCTCACAGTCAGGTACTCCCTGGTGGGTTCCTCACAAAACCTGGAGCTGCTCCCTGGAGTTTGCATTTGTTTTCTATAAGGTGCTCTTCTGGCCAAGGGTAGGAGGAGATGAGAGCTGGTGTCAGCAGCTGTCTCTACAGCCACCACAGGCTGCTTCTGTGCTCAGTCCTTAGGACTAACTGGTTTGACCTGGTGCTCCCTAAAGCTAGCCCGAGTTCTTTATTAGTGAGCATGAAAAATGCTTCAATCACAGCACCAGATGGTACCAAACCAATTTAGACCGTCAGCTGAGGCCTACTCATTTCCTAGGACTTTGTCTAACATCAGTGTTATTTCCCTCTGCGCCCATCCAGCCCTGAGAGATGATCTTGCTCACATGATTGTAATGGGAAATAATATCTTCCTCTACAGAGGACCACACTCACTACTTCTTTCCATCTTTATCAATTCATTCAACAAGCTTTTATTGAGGGCCTGCTGTTTGCACTAGGCACTTTAGGATTTATCAGAGAGAAATTTATTTCTGATCAACAAATATTTATTAAAAGTCTACTAGGAACATGCCAGGCACTTTACTAAATGTTGAGTATATAAAATCATGGAAATGAGGCACTTGCTTTGTAGAACTCATACTTTTAGAGAGATACACAATCAAACTGCTCAGTGAGTGTCTAGGTGGGGTAGGCGACCACCTTCTTTCGTTTTTGTTAGTTTAAGGACAGTTTCATTTGACACTCTGTTTTCTCAATCTTCCTAAAATTGGCAGTAGCATAGTATGTCATCTACCTTCGAGATTTGGCCACTAGGACAGAAGTAGATCATTAGGGCAGGAAGTACAGATAGTCAATGGCTTGCCTATTTAGATCTTGCTATGCAAACAGTGGCCTTGATGTCACACTGGTACTGTTGTCTGCAGGCTTCTTGGGAATGCAAGTCCTGTTCCAGACCTGATGGATTAGAATTTGCAGTTTTAATAAAATCCGCAGGTGACTTATATGCCCATTAAACTCTGAGAAACACTGCTCTGCTAGTTATTTGTTTCCCCGGTGTTTCATCACGAAGGTAGGCTCAATGAAAGATCCTACATTTATGTATTTATTATTTTTTTAGTGAATATTTATCAAGCACCAAACATTCAGTAATTACTAGCTACATAATCATTTTATTTAAAAAGAAATGCCGGGCAGTTCATTACACAAGAGGTCTAAGGTTTGGGCAAAGATACCTTGGCATGGAGACCTCAGCTAGGTAGATGCCCATCAGGGTCTAAGGCCAAAGCAACCGTTGGCAGGCCAGTGACCTTTAAGGTGTTTTGGTAAGAAAACTCTGCAAGAGTATGTTTTATATTGCATAACTGACCCAGTTGAAGATATTTCCTTAGGAAGTTCAGTAACTAGAAAGAATTAATGTTCACCATTGATAGAATTAGAAAGAATTATCAAAGAAGCAAGCCAGAACCATGAAGTTAAGAGTAGGTAAAGAACAGAAGAAAAAAAAAACAGAGACATTGCCACCATTTTTAAGGGTTTACTTACAAAATAACTGGATACTTCATATATATAATCTTTAATCCTTACTGCACCACTGAAAAGCAAACCTCACTATTGTGTTTTTCAAATGAGTCATCTAGGACTCAGAAGAGGATGACATAAATAAACTGTCAGTTTATTTATGATCACTCAGTCAGCAATAGTAAAGGCAGAATTTGAATCCAGTTTTAACAAGTTTTGAAGCCCAGATGGGCCAATTCACACATTATCTTCCTTCAGTGTATGGCCTATGTTTTGGCTCTAATCTTGTCTTTGCATATTCTGGGACTACTCAGGTTGAAGGGCAATGTCCTGGCACAACTCACTCCCCAGACTCACAGAAAGGAAGAGGCTCAGTGTCCTGAGGGGCTTAGCAGAGCTGCTTCCTAACACAAAGCGCCATGAAGTCACTGGAGAAACTATGAGTCCCTTCGTCTTGCAAGGAGCTTATACTCTTTTAGGTGAAAGGAGATATGAAAAAAATGTAGTTATAACATTTAGTGTGAAAAAAATAACATTTAGTGTGTTTGAAGATTCAAAAACTTAGATCAGGTGATGGGATATTGGTGGGGCCTCAGAAGACAAGTGAACAGAAAGGGGCTAAGTTAGCCTGAGGCTACGGCATCAGCAAAGACAGGAAAGAGTCTCTTTAGTCATCTGCTCTTACTTCTCAAAGAAGCATCTAATTTCAGGCTCAAGGAACACAAGCTATATGCAAACATCTGCAAGGAATCTGCAGACCCAGCAGGTAAGTAGGGAGAACCATTAGGGGACAGAGTGAGACTTCAGAATTTAAATGAGAGGAAATCAATAAATCAATGGGTATGCCCTGGCAGACTTGTATGTCAGCCACAAGTGCCTAGTAATTGTGTCTGCACTCAAAACATGGGTGGAATAAGAGGAAGACTGATCAAAATCACTTTCTCTTGCTTCCACTGGTGGGGATAGAGAGGATTCTAGAAACCATTTACTTTATAGATTTAGTCTCAGAGAAGGTATGGGTTCAATCAGTTGAGATACCTCAGTATCCATAATTATATGTGTTAAGTACTATTAGTACTCAACAACTATAGATGTGTTTTCCTATATTTCTTAGTCTCCCTAAGAGCCAGTAGGTGCTTGGGGTTATTCCAATGAAATACAGGCAGAGGTGATGCAAGTCACTTCCCAGCCTGGCTCTTAAATGCATCCTTCAACTGTCTCTTGCTTATCTTCAATGATTTCCAGATTTCTAGAGAGTAGAGAGGTACAGATAGAGGAGAGCTGCCTTATGGGTGTGGGACTTAAATATTCATGATGAGTTTTGAAAGTTTAAAGTTCATTATCACAGCAAAGTCCAACCTACTCTGACTAATATATTATCATTTATTTTTTGTTTTTATTTTATATTGTCTCCCCCACTAGGCAGTCAGTACTACTAGGGTTGTCCACCAGTGTAATTCCAACAAGTCCTAAAGTAGTGTGTGTGTATAATCATTTGATGAGTGAATAAATGAATCATTATATCATTTGGTGTGTTTTGTCCTGCATTTTAGTTTTCCATATTCCAAAAGCATATTTCCTCCTGAAAGAGATGCTTTCTCCTCAAAGTTGCCTTGATGTCATCTTTTCCTAGAATTACCTGATTATTTGAGACAAGGTTAGAAAGGCTCCCCATCCCTACCTTTGCTCGTATTAAGAACCCTTTTGAGGATCTCCTTCTGGCGAAACCCCTGCCAAAGGACACTAGCTCACCAAAAAAATCACAGCACAGAGCTTCTGGATATTTGCCTGTGCTTGTCTTTAGACTGGAAATTAGGGGCGTTTTTTTCAGAACACTGACGCGGGTCTCTGCAGTCCACCTCTGTTTTGCTTGTCTAATGTCCCTACCCAATCATGTCAAAACTGCTAAGATTGAAAGAGATCAAGCTCTGTGTTATGCTAAACACTTCTGATGTCCCGGAGGCTCAGATTTGCACAAAATGGTGGAAAGCCACACAGGGTGATCTGGATTCAGGTCACATGGAGGGACTCCTGCTGGGTGGCCCCCTTTTTTCTCTCTCCTTCCATGTAAATTTTACCTACTTAGTTCCTCAACTGGAACAAGATGAGGATTTGTTTGTTCTGCAATTAACTGCTAAGTGAAACTTTTTAGAACTGTGGGCTTTGGAGACACACATTTCCCACCACGGCTCTGCCCCCTCTATCCATTTCTGCTAAATACTTAGAGATCTTCCTGGTGAGAGATCACACCTCCATAAGGTCTACTTGGAGTTGTTGCCTTCTTTTCTTAAACTTCAAAATGATAATATAATATCAACATGGATTTTTATCTGTAGCAAAGTGTTTGGGGAGCCTGGGAATGCATCCCTAATAAACTGACTCATTCAACAATTAACACATGTCCCAGTTTGAGCCCCAGCAGAGAATGTGTGGATTTAGTACAGAGAGAACTTATTTAACCAAAATTTGATGTTATTCCTGAATTCATTCAAAATGACTCTACAGTATTAGAGATGTATAACGCTATTAATCACGCATGAATATTTAAGATATTTTCTTGCTTAAATATGAAATAAATACCTCATTCCTGAAAGAAGGGGTATAAAAACAAGTCTGAAAGAGAACCATCAAGCAGTGTCACAAAGGCAATGTCATAGACACCGCTGGGTCTAACGTGGCAGCTGTCTCCTAAGGCTCAGGAGCCACATGGTCTTGGACAAGTCCTACAGTGTTTTGATGATCTGGTTTTGTAAATGTGACTGGTTCCCCTGAGTGATCTCTATCTCTCTTCTACTCCTAAGGAACTAAAGTTTTCTGGAAGGCTAAATACATCGTAAAGCAATACTATATAATTAACATGGAAGAATAGAATGAGAACCAAGCTCCTGGATCTGCCTCCACATCCCTGGTTTCTGTGTTTGTGGCGTCCCTAGGTATAGAAAGGTCTGTTTTCTTTTCTATTTCACTTGTTCTCTCTCTCTCATTCCATGCCAGATGGACTCAGATTCCAGTGTCACTCAATCTCTCAGTATTTACAACATGGATCTGGGGGCCATAGCCACTAACTTATCCTGCATTTTCTCTTGGGACCTTTGGTTTGGGGAAGCACACTGGGACATGCCTCAGTTCCCTGGCCCAGAACCATCAAACTTGATTCAGTCTCACCTTGACTTTTAAGAGAAAGCAGCTAGATGTAGGCAGCCTGACAGACTTAATGTCTGCCAAGCGTAGCCTTAACTTCCAGTGTTCAGCTCACAGTGCCTTAAAAACTAAGCAAGGAAGAAAACATAATCAGATGGTCCAGCTTCCTTCACAGGGCATCTAAAACCTTTACTTACAAATACACCATCTATCTACCTTAAACATGGAGCCCCACAGAAGGAAGGAAAAATTGCACATGGACCTGGCTGGCTCAGAGTGAAACTACTGCGAGCACAGGCAGGAAATCTCTGTTGGGCCGGATGTATTTCTCTTGCCACACCAGCAGGGCGATTCTTATTTCTCTCTTAGATGCACCTTGTGTGGAGCAGTTCCCCCATTCCAGTCCTCTCATCCCTATGTTCATCCCATCACTGGCTCCCTACTGAGAATGGGAAACGATTCTCCTAGTTCCCTCCCATTCGCTGAGAAAGTTTGCCATAGCAATCATTTGAACAGTTGAGAAATTCAGCCAAGTGGCACCACATGTGGCAGAATCTGTCTCTGTTTTTCTGCACAGTGGGGGTTTAAACATTTCAGGGGGCTCATTCCTATATAGCTCAGTTTCCTCCCTCATAGAGCAGATATTTGCCAGGGAGACGCAAATAAACGCTTAAATGGTCAACCAAATTCCAGCCTGTATTGATTATATCGCTCAGAGATTTCCCCCACTCCTTGGCTTCCATACTCAGCATGGCATCACGAATACACAGCTGCAGGGACTGTGCCAAACGGCTCAGCAGGCTGTACACACTGCCATCCATGGAAAACTGTTTTTCTTTTCTCCTGCTGGGAGTGTTATCATCAGAAGCCATGTGGATACCCCGCCAGCCAAGCAGCCACCTCCCTAGCACACCCACAAAAGCTGCAAGCTGGGAGCTGGGCTTTGCCTCCCCACGGGACCTGCGTGTGGGGACCCAAGTGGGGAAGAGAGGAAGGGACAGTGTAATGCAGTCAATTCCATCTATTGCTCAAAGAGTAATTCTGAGAAATAAATGTTATATTCCTGGGCAGGGCTATGACCAGAGCGGCGAACCTGATCTAAAGACTGTTCCTTTTTAAAACTAATAAGAATCATGGAATGTGTGGTAGGTAAGTCTTTGACACCATTCTTGTGGGGACAACTCCTAGCTGCCTCAGTCGTACACTTTGATGAACTCTGAACTCCATGATGGAGATTGGGTGGTTACATAGATGCAGCAGATAGAAGAAGATTATTATAAACATCATGAGATAATCCAAGAGCAATGCCAGGAGCTATACGACCAGACTTTACCTATACTTAATTTTTTTTTACAATTCAATGGCATTTGTTTATAAAAATTTATTGTGATAACAACATTTAAAATGGTATCTGTTTCTAAGAAGATCTTAAGTGTATCATGCAGTCTTGCTAGATGTATACAGATCTCTAGAACACATTCATCTTTTGTATCTCCAATTTTGTACCCACTGAATAGCTACAACTATACTTAAAACTATCTGTTGTTCCTTGTTTTATGACGAATGAGTATCCAGTCTTCTCACACAAGATAAGATCCAGCCCTCGCTGGGAGTCTCATTTCCTGCCTCCATACCTGTGTGCTATGCTTTGCCCACGCAAAATCACTTGCTAAATCCCCAGACAAGGCAAATGTCTCACCAGGCAGTGTGGTACATGTTTAGAATCCAAGCACTCTGGGCAGGTGAGGCAGGAAGTTTTCAAGTTCAAGCCCAGGCTAGGCACTTAGCAACTTAATGAGTGCTTCCTTTAAAAACAAACAAACAAACAAAAAAAAACAAAAGGTGAGATGAGCGCCAAGCAATGCTTTGGTTTTTGTGAATCTTCCCCTCCAAGAATTCCCCATCCTTTCTTTTCTGGGAACATGCACACATCCTTCCCATCACAGCCCTAATGTGGTCTCCTCTTGTCCGGTCCTGACTGGCTTCCCCTGAGCTGGCAGCTTCCTCTGAGTCTCCCTGCGCCCTGCTCTCTCCTGTAGCCCACTCTCACGTTGGTGTCTGCTGGCTTCCCTTTGAGCATTGCCAGCACCTACAGCAGTGCCTGGCACACAGTCAGTGTTAAATGAACATTTGTGAAGTTATTTGAAAACTGTGTATGTACCCGGTGAAAAAAAATGCAAATAACAGAGGATTCAAAGTAAAAAAATGAAAAAGTTACTGATGTATCGGAGTCATTTTTCCATGTCAGTTCTTGCAGATATTCATCATTCTTAGCAAAATAAGTATTTATTTTAATACTAATAAGATAAAATGGATAGACACAATGTGCTCTAGAAGCCCAAATGGTTAGTCTGTCACCAGGGACCAGGAATGGCCAGGCCAGAGAAGGCTCAATAGAAGAGACAAGATTCCAGTCTGGCCCAGGAGCGGTGGGATTTGGACTTTGGAGAGGAGAGGGGTGGAGGTGGGCGCAAGTGGCTTTCTTTAGGGAAGCATTAAGCAAAAAGGCAAAAGTATTGTATCTGGAGTGGCAAAGAGGTGATCAGCCTGTGCTGGAAGAAGGTCAGCACTGAATTCAGTGAGACAGAGGCCATACAGCCCCTTCATCCACACTGTAAAAAGGCAGTCCTCAAATACAGCTGCCAGAAGGGGACAGAGGAGGGTCCAAATTCCATGCACATGGCATGAATCCAGGGCTTCTGAGTTTTGAGATCACAGTTGTGTAATTTCAAAGCTCTCGCTGAGCTATGCTTGTGAGAAACCTGCTGCTGTGAGCTGGGAGGGACGGGAGACAGGGGAAACTGAGGGAGGAGGCTGTTCTGGGGTAGGAGGAACTCCCATCTCCCTGGGAGTTCAGAAGAGCCCAGCACCAGGAACTGCCTGCTTGGCCCTACGTTTCTCCTCTTATCCTCCTCTTAAAGGGAGGATGTGACGTGGCTCAGGGATTTTGGAGGTACCCACTGTGGGGACTTTGTGGCTAGAACATTCTGCCTTTGAAAGTCTCTCCAGCAGGGTTTTGTCTGGTTCTCAGGCTTTTCAAAGTGATGAGTCCTGCCTGGGAGGAGCTTCAGCAAAGGAAGAAAGATCTAAGTCTTCAGACTCTAAAGCAAATTTATTTTTTGCTTCCTCATCCCTCTCACCTGTCCCAAAGGGTGTTGAGTTTTCCTCTGTGCCATCCTCTACTGAAGCTACTCCCAGTGCCACAACTGGTGTGCGAATCGTGTTTAAGCGAAAAAGTCTCCTTGTAGAATGAGTTATCCCATCAAATCAGGGACACTCACACAGACGCAGGAAATGGTGGGCACCTTCTTCTCCCAGCTCTTAATTGTGGAAGCTTGAGGACGACCGAGTGGAAGGGACATCTCCAGCACTTCATTTCACTGAAACTTCTTTTGTTCAACCTCACCTGCAGCTAGCATTCATGCCCCTAGAGGGCACTGTTTGCCCGGAAATGAAGTTCTCCTAAGTTTCTACTTCCCTTTCCCTCTGGGGGTCCATTGTTTTTGTTATGCAGTACAGTTTTGTTATACAGTACTCCTAGAAAGCTTTCTCTCTCCTTTTGTGCCTGTGTGTCCGTGTGAGTGTGTGTTTCTCCTTTAAAAGTGAGCTTAGTGTGTATGAATATGGCAGATAATTAGTCTGAGCAAAACCTGTCATCCTCTCCTCAGTCTTTTGAAAGCTCTCTTCTCCCATATATTCTTCAGTGCCCCTCAGTCTGACCCACAGCGCACCTCCCCCAACCCCAATTATTTCAGGCTGGGGTCACCGTCACAGCTCTGCCAATGCATCTCAATCCTGCCTCACAGCTGCCTGGGCCGATTCAGCCACGGCTCTCCACCCAGGGCAACTGAGCCTTGATTTATTACATCCCTTTGCGCTGGTCCTGGGGCGAGACTGCTGATCATGCCACATTTTCAAATTGGTTCTGCACTGCAAACCGGTGTCTGGGAGGGACAATGATTTGGCTCTGAAACTCATTTCAGCGGTGATCTCCTTCACTCTGGGGCTGACCTCTGCTCTCTGGACACCAAGGACACCTGGCTTCCTCCTATGTGGAGGAGGTGGGTGGGTGGTTACTGCTTCCTGTTGCCTCCGCCTGAATGTACACGCACTTACACACATATACACACATATGCCTGTGCACCAGTGCGGACATTAGGCCTAAGTGATGTACAAACACCCTGGGAGTTCAGAAGAGCCCAGCACCAGGAACTGCCTGCTTGGCCCTACGTTTCTCCTCTTATCCAACAGTTAGGAGTTGAACTTTGCATGTGCTACGCACAAGGAACAGAAGATCATGTCTTCAACAGCGGACATCAGTGTCAGTGGATGGTGGGAAGGGAGTAGTCCAGGACCCCAGAGCTGAGTGGACGAGGGGGCTGGCGGAAGTGTGGGGCACTCCTCAGTGAGGCAGAGGAGACCCATGCAGGGGCTGCAGGAGCAGGTGGAGGATAGCTGTACCCCTCACCGGGACATGGCCTGGGAGCCAGCCAGGGAGGAAGCCTTCTGGATAGCAGCATGACTGCAGTGGCCGAATTTTTATTTTTGCTTTCTTCTCCACATTTTTTTCCCCTCCATCTGTACGTTCTTCCCTCTTATGGGTACTTCAGCCTGTTCTGACAAGAGGAAATGCTGCAGTCACAGGTTGGCAATACTGGACAGGACAGAGAGATCACTATCTCAGCATTAATCTCCGTTTTCTACGTAAAGAACAGGAGTCCATCGCTGCTGCACATGTAATGATAACAATTGTAGTTATCATTCCACTATGCTTTTTTTTTATACTCAGAGTGCAGTATTAAATGTACTAACATGCTTATTCTTCCGGATAATCCTGGTAATATTATGACACCGTTTATAAGTGTGAATTCTGATCTACAGGGCGGATGGCTTCTCTGCAGAGTGACTGAGAATCAGAGCAGAGTCCGATGTCACATCACTTCTAGATGTCACATGTAGATATGTATGTCCAAAACTGTATGACTATTGATTTTGGATTATATCCCTCATATTTTACATATATTACCTAAAATCATCACAGGGCTGTCTCATGTATCTAGTACTCCCATCGCATCTACAAACAATTTAATTCTCAGAAATATTAAATGACTTGCTGTAGACAGTAGAGCTCATCCATTGCAAGCATGAGTGCTAAGCTTTGAAGTCTGAGTTAGTTCCAGTCTTTGCAGAGTTTCCACGAGTCTAAAAGCAACCCTCCCCTAGGAGAATTTGTGTGCTAAAAGCAAGGCAGGAGAAAAAGGTTACACTTGCTGTGGAACATGACTTTGCTTTAGTAGCATCGCAGAACTAAGCAAAGAATATTTAGGGATATTTTTGAAACACACAAACATTACCCTTCGACAAGGATCTGCTGAGTACCACGTTGCAGAGGCCTCACAGCACCCCAATTCAGAGGGAAAAGAACTGGGTTCAAGTCAGGGCTCCATGACTTACTGGCTGAGGGCAATTTGTGTGAGTCACTTAATCACTGCAGGCCTCAACTTCCTCATCTGTAAAATAGAGATGCTAATCCCAGCTCCAACCGTCTCACAACTTGTTGGAAATTGTGAAGCTCATATATATTTATTATTATTAGGTGCTATGATTTAAGAGTTGAGATTTATAGTTTATAAGAGGCCAGCGTTCTTTATTGGATGTGAGGAGGCTTGGAGGTAAATGGGAGTCAGTTAGCTCTCTGAGTGGGCTGGCCAAGGAAGACACCAACTGCTGCCATATAGGACACGAACCACTGCTTTACCCCACCTCTGGACAGGAAGAATGAGAAGACGGCCCATTGAGGTGATGAAGAATACTATGGGCGCTAATGTCTTTCTACATCCCAAAGCTAAACTTGCACCTGAGAAACACAGTCGAATAAAGGCACCTAAGCATTGGAACACATAAACAATTGTTTCTATTTGTTGTACACTAAATTTTGTCTTAAAACAAAGATCAAAAGTAGCACCACAAACTACTACTCCTTTATTGTAATTCAGGTGGTGGAGAGACAGTCACCAAGTTGCCGCCAAACAGTTGCATTATTTTTAAACAAGTAACCAATTTAGAAAATGCTAACCTGAGATTTTTCTTCAGGCTGCTTTGCTTGTATGCAGAGGCTTTTCTCTCTACTACTTTTCTGGACCCTGTAATCCAGCAAGCTCTTAGGCACTAATCAGCTGATGCTCCTGAGCAGAGTGGGGTGGTGATGAGAGAGGAGCAGCACCGTGTGCATGGTGAAAGGGGGGACTGAGTCACAGCCATGGACATGCTTGGAAAACTATAAAACCCTGATACTGTTATTAAAACCTAAGAGAGCTGTGTTGTTTGGGATGGGTACGGTGCACAGCTATGCTGGCCCAGCCCTTCATATATTTCATTAATATGTGTTTGTAGTGTGCCAAAGACATTTTAGTTCCTTTTTCCTCTTCTTGGTCATGGCCACTGTACCATCTAAAGCCCAGTGTGGTACCCATTACATGGGGAGCCAGAAGAAAGTTTGCTGAGCATGTGCAGAAAGTACTGTGTGTCACCTCTTTCTTAGATGGAACAGAAAAGGGGGCCTCCTTTGCATTTTGCTCTTTCTTATTACATCAGACAATAATAACTGACCAAAGTGGCTTTACCTTGCCATTATACCGTGTGTGTGTGTGTGTGTGTGTGTGTGTGTGAGTGTAGGACAGAAAAACACAATATATTCCCATAGCTCTAAACCAATCTCTATTTTGAATTTGTGCTGTCTTTTTGGCAACAATTTAGGGGGTTTCTATCTTTAGAAGGGAACATATATCTTGAATATATAAATTGGATTTGAGGGAGGATAATGAATAATAGATATCTATTATGAAGGGTTAGATTTAATCTCAGATCTATCCCAGTGTAGGTCTTCCTCTATTGTTGCTTTTAACAATGAAAAAACAAAACAAACATTTGTACAGGTAGCAGGGGAACAACATGAGTGCCATGGAGAGCATTCATGCATTTCCCATGTTTTCAAATCCATCTTAGCCACTGTACTGTTGCTAGGAAAAAAACATTGGACATTAACTAATTAAAGGAAGAGAGATTTATTTGGGCTCATGGTTTCATGGGGTTTAGTTCATGGCTGGTGGACTCCAAGGCAGTACAGAATAGTGAAGGGCCTGGCAAAGAAACCTGTTCATCCTATGGTAAATAGGGAGCAGAGAGAGAGATTGGAGGAGTTTGGGAAAAGCACACACTCTTCCAGCCACACTCCTAGTCATCGACTTCTTCCAACTATGCGTGACCTCCTAACAACATATTTGACATCTGAATTCACCAATGAATGGATCCACTAGAGCATAGAGTGCCTGCCATGATTTAATCACTTTCCAAACACATGATCCTTTTGGAGAAAATTATAGATCTAGCCATAACACCATCTAAGTGCTTTTTTCATGTTGTTATGCCTGCCGGGGCCACCATTTTCTCAGTGTTAGATAAAATCCTTTCCGTACTCAGAAGGACTAGCACATGTATTGCCTTTCCCAAGCAGTCAGACATGACCCATGTTATGGTTTGTATCTGGCCATCCCCCCAAGGCCTCATGTAGTCATAGGTGGGGGTCTCCCACCCAGCTAGAGTGTCTGAATGTGGATTAAAGGTGTGATACTGGGATTAAGGGAATGGCACTAAATCCACTGATTGCAAAGCGCATTGTTCTGGAATAGTTGAGCAGATTTGCTGAGCACAGAAGCCCCACCTTGGGTGTGGCTTGCACCATGCAAACAGCTCATAGCCTGGAATGGATAAAAGGGAAAGGTGGTGGTTGCTCCCTTTTGTTTGCCATTCATGGACAGTTTCTCCTCTGTGATTCCCTGTCTGCCACGCTACCCTGCATTGGAGCCAGTCAACTGTGTAGAAAAACCTCCACAAACTGAGCTGAAATAAATCCTTCCTCCTTTAACTTTGGGCATTGGGCACTTTGTTTCAGTTATAAGAAAAGTAACTAGGACAGATTTTGGTATCAGATGAGTTGGGTCATTGCTATAGTACCTATCCATGTGGTTGAGCAGCCTTTGGAACTGGCTTGAGAAAGAGTTTGGGAGTTTTGGAGTTGCCACCTGAAGAGGCAGCCCTGGAATGCTGTAAGTTAACATTGGTGGGAAGATTCTGATAAGAGCTGAGAAGACCAGAATGCTGACAGAAATGCTGCCAGTGAAGGCCAGGCTGAGGAGGTTTCTGCTGGGAAGGAGGACTGCACTGGCTGCTGTATTCCAGACCATGTGTGCTATGCCTTGGCAGAAAATTTGTCTGCATTTTGCTCTTTCCAGAGACTGCTTGAGACTAAGTGTAGTAGACTAGTTAATCTGGTGGAAGAAGTTTGAAGGCAGTCTAATGTTGAGACAGTGGCATGGCTTTTGTTGGGGAATTTTAGCCTGATCTATGTTGCAAATCAACTGCAAAGGGCCCAACAGAATGATTTTAAATGTCCCCCAAAGAGTCATGTGGTCACAGCTGGACTTCTCTGGAGGTGGCTGCATCCAGGATGTGAGAATGTGGATTAAGGGTGTGACACTGGGATTAGGGGTGTGTGGTATCAAATTAGTCTGCTGATTGGATTAGTATATTTCTGGGTGTGGTTGAATAGATTTACTGAAGACAGAAGCCCCACCCGGGGTGTGGGTGGCACTGCCCAAAAGATTTGTAGTTTAGACAGTACAATAAGGAAAGGCATCCTTGTGATTGTCGCTTGCTACCTGCTGCCTTCTACTTGCCATGCTGTGGACTACTCCTCCTCTGTGATGCCCCTCAGCCAAGCTACCCTGCACTGCCAGCTGTGGACTGCAACCTCTACACTGCGAGCTCAAATAAACCTTTTCTTTTTTAACTTTGAGTGCCGGGTATTTTGTTTTAGCAACAATAAAAGTAACTATGACCACTCATTATATCTTTTCATCACACATGAACTCTTGTTGAATGTGATTATGCATTTTTTTTAGGAAGTTTACCATGACTGTCTGTGTTTGGGGCACATTCCCTACATTCCTGGAAGACAGTAATTATCTTTGGGAAAACAGACATTTTCTTAATTTTTCTGTAGTAATTCTCATATGTTGCTCATAATAAATGCTCACTTAAACCCTGTCAAATATATACAAAAGAGTGGGATGAAAAACCAGATGGTGTATGCTCATGAACAGTTTTCTCTCTGAATACAGATGTGATACAATGCTTCGCCAAGTGTCAGGCATGATGGATCCTGAGCATTATCTTCCTTTACTCAAGGTAAGAAGTGAACCTCCTATTATCTTCATGAAGACCTAACTGTCTGTGTGGGATTCTCATGCTTTCCTGCTACCTAAAGAACTCTCTCCAACAATTTTCCCATTTCTCTCACACAACATCAAAATCCCTCTTTACCAGATGATATTAATTCATGCATAACATGCCATAACCTACTCTTAAAAAAAAAAGAGGAAAAAATAAGGAAAAGTGTCCTGTTGGCTTTCCACTCTTCTAATAAAAAAAGGAAAAGATGAAGAAGAGTGCCCTGTTGGCCTTGTGTCCTCCTCTAGTTACTGTCTCATATCTCTGTTTTCTGTGATACTGAAAATTCTTAAACTCTTTCTGCCTATTACCAACATGTTTGATTTCTTTTGCACCCACCTCAATGAGCCTATTGCCTCCTCCTCTTCTTTCCTCCTCTTCTCCTCCCTCTCCTATTCCTTCCTCTTCTTTCTTCCACTTCTTCTACTTCCTTTTCCTCCTCTTCTTACTCCCTCCTCTTCTTCTTCTTCTTTTCCTGTGTGCATATTAGTTTTATAGGGTAGTGGGTTTCATTGTGTTATATTTTTGCATACACGTAACACACTTTGATCATGCCCCTCATTATTCCTTTCCCGATTCCTCCTGCCTCTTCCAACTGCTATCTCTTCTTGCAATAGGCTCCCTTTTGCCGTCCCCCCAGCCTTTTTCTCATATTCTTGCCTCCACTTATTTACCAAAGTGCTCTGGCTAAGGGCAACAAGAACCTCTTTCTTGTGAAATCCAATGGCCCATACCTGGCCTTCAATTCCCTTCCCTATCATCAGTGATTGTCATGAGTGATCACTTTCTGTGTTCAATTTGGCTACTGGAGTACCATGCTCCTAATTTCCTGGTACACTTCCTATCTCATTGAGAATTTTTTCTGTCTTTTTGTTGATTTTTCCTCATATTTATTTATTTATTTATTTATTTTAAAGAGAATAAAACAAAAGAGGGCAGAACAGAGCAGCTCAGAACAGGACAACATAGGCAACACAGTACTTTATATTAAGACAACCAGGCATTAACAGTAGCTATCACAATATCTCTTTCTGTGCTATAGTTGAGCATAGTTTCAAATATAATAATATCAAACATAACAAAATATTATAAAACCATTCAAAGAGTGAAAGAATTACAGGGCATTCTGAACTGAATAACAGAGAATGATCAATGATCAACTATAATATCTCATTTTTGATAAAAAAATTTTGTTTATACTATCACACATATTCAAATCCCAATAAGACACAATGTGATAGATAGAACCAATGGTAGTAGAAGAATAGAAGCATGGTAGGACTTCTAAGAAGGATGATATTAAATCAGCAATAGGTGTCATAATGTTTTGTTTTCTTCAAAACAGCTGTTCATACCATCACGCATGATATAGTTAAACAAAACAGAATAAAACAATTCCAACTGATGAATGAAAACATTGAAAGGCTTCAAAGCTATGAGATGGGGACTCATGCTTATCATAAAATCTTATATACTTTTATCAACTCTCATACTAGGGAAACTATGTGGTATTTACACATGTGAGTCTGGTTTATTTCACTTAAGAGAATGGTCTCAAGTCGTGTCCATTTATTTATAAATATCTCAATGTAATCATTCTTTATAGCTGAGTAGTACTCCATTGTATAAAAATGCCACAACTTTTTTATCCATTCCTCAGTTGATGGGCACTTAGGTTGTTTCCAAGATCTGGCTATTACAAATTGTGCTGCTATAAACATGGGTGCACATAAATCACTGTGGTACGATGTTTTCAGTTCTTCTGGAAATATGCCTAGAAGCGGAA